>JAFHBV010000221.1:0-60503 GCA_019022785.1 Pseudomonodictys pantanalensis
GTGCGAGTTTGAGGAATGGGAGTGTGGGGACAGGGGTGGGGGAGGATAGTGAAGATACGTGAGTGCTTCCTTGTTGATGTTTGCGATGGGCTCTTTTGCTAATGTGTTGCAGGACGAGAAGGAAGTCGAGGATTTTGCTGGGGAAGAAGTTCTTAGGGCGTGGTTGAGGTGTCCCTATGGTCTGACCGACCGTAAATTTCCTTGTGTCACTGCATCTTGCATTTCCTGGCGTTCCTGACCCACGGCCCATGGAGGCGGGATTGGTGGCCTACTCTCGCTGTATTACATTGTTCTTATTAGCCTGGCGTTTGTGGAGCCGGGTGGCTTGTGTATAGATTGTCATTCTTTGCGTCTTGTACTTGTGGAGAGAATGTCGATTAGAGAAAGCCTCATTCATGGTGACGGGTCGTTTGAGTCACGCTCAACGTAAGCGCTGAATTATAACTCTACCAGATGTTCTTCGCTATCTCCATCTGCACCCCTGTCCTTTGAGGTGGAGATGTATGGGTTTCATCCTATCGCCGGGCTTTAGAATTTAACCGCTTAGAAATCAGTCGCTTCCGCCTTTTCTATGTCCCACACATGGAGCCAAGTGTCAGAGCTATAGGTATTGTACCTATCATCGTAGATCCAATGACTCAATACAGATATCTTCACGATGTCTACCTGTTTTGGCATTTTACACGCGCATGTGGACATGGTGGATAGGATCTCGGACCGACATCATCGGATAAATTCCTTGTTTGTGATGATCGCGATGCTGAATAAGCGATTCTCTGAAGGGCGAAGGGCGGAATGGTTTCCAGTTGCGATCTTCACGATCACTCCAATTCAAAATGTTCTATCCAACCGACATTCAAGACAAATATAAGCAGAGCGTATATCAACAGCAGGCACAATCCAAACTCGCTCAGCAAGGTGTAAGTTTGGGCAGGCCTGAGGGAAAGCTTATCCCAAACAAGCCTGACCCCGCGTTGAGGCTAAAAAAGCACGGACCATGCTGTCAATCGAAAGCGTCAACGTCTCGTGGCACCAAAATCTTGGAACCGTGGAATCTCAGTCGCGGCATTCCTGTGTCGCTGGGACAACAATAATTCAAAAGGACGCTCTGCGCGCCTCTTGAGCGCATGTGGTGCTGCGGGCACTGGTTTCTTTACTTCAAGCTCGGCACACTGGAAAGCCTCGAAGATAATAGCCGGAACAACCAGGGTGGCAATCGTGAAAGAGCAAGGATCATCACACCATTCATCGCAAAGGAGGTTCACAATTCAGGAGGGGAAGGAAGGAGCAATGGCGACACCACCACTTCACGCTCTCTCTAACGCCGGCAGTTCCAGTTCCAGCAGCATGAGGCCCAAGAAATTCTTCGGGCTCATCCCAGGCTTGGCGTGGGTACCACACGACATCGACGAGAACGAGCGCGGATCTTCATCTAAGAGCAAAGAGAAATCACCCTTGTCCTCAAACGTAGCTCCAAATCCCCAGGGAGAACTCCCAAAGCCAAAGCCACGCTTCCACCTCCGGCCTTCACTCGGCTCTGCTTCCCCATCAACCTCACACCACGTCCTACGACGCAAATCCAAAGCTACCACCCAGAACCTCGCCCCCGAGGACTTCGACGCGCTTACGCATACCCAAAATCAAAGCCCCTTCTTCACCATGCTCCCCCCGGAGATCCGTCTCCAAATCTACGAACACGTCATCGGCGCCTCGACTGTGCACCTAACCTCAGGTTCCAAGCGGCGCTTCGGCCACTTCATCTGCTCGACCCCCACCAATGACATGAAAGAATCCTGCAACTGCAAAATCATGGTCGGCGGCGCAACATGCCACAAACTCGACCCTGCAGGCGCGAAGATGCTGCGGGCCTGTCGCCGGCTCTACACCGAAGCCCTCCCACTACTCTATACATCGCACAATTTCGCCCTCTTACACCCCATCCACCTACTCAACCTCCCCAAAGTCGTCCCACCGGGTTCTCTGTCGCTGATACGGAGTCTATATTTGCGGTACACGCTCCGGGGTCTGCCTTACCTGCGGCGCCCGGTCGATTCGAAAAAGTACTCGTATCCCGAGGACACGGCGAATTGGGAGACGTGCTGGGCTACGCTTGCGGGTATGGATGGGTTGAGGAAGCTGTGTGTCGTGATTGTGAATCCGAGTCGCCAGAGCAATTGGGAGGTCCAGTGGGAGAGGTTGGAGGAGTTGCTTTTGGTGGGGGTGCAGAAGGTGGGGAGGGCGGTTGAGGGGAGGGAGTGGGTCAAGGCGGGGGATTTCGTGGTTGTGTTACCATTTGAGAGTTGTAGGACGGATCGGGATGTTGGGCGTGTGAAGTTGGTGTTGCCTGGTGGTGGGGGGAGGGAAGAGGGGTGAAGGGGTGAGGGGCTTTTTGTGGTCGAACACTTTGTTGTTAGCAATGACTGGAGTCTGAGGGAGGGGTGAGAGAGGAGGGATGGTGCGGTGGTTTGTGTACGATACCGAAATGTCTATCATGCTACCAATACTAGCAGATCCTTCTGGCAATACCTAGATACCCTTTTTGGTGCAGCGACCTTGTCCATTTCTCCTCTAGCTTGTCAGCTCTTTTACTGATCATCCTATCTTGTACGCGACCGCCCTACGTCCCTTCAATACTCTCTGTCTCCATCCACAACCCTAGATTTCTTCACGACTGCAAAAGCAACGCTCTGATAACCTGTGCAATTCTCAATCTTTCCTTAACCGTAGTCCCCCTGAGGTAACAGCCACCATTTCCAGCATAAGCCTGCCGTTCGAAAGGCCGTTTTTCATTGACCATCCAAACCGATGTCTTGGTCTTGTCTAATTTAAGCTTTCGGAAGTGTTCGACAAACAGCGACATGTACTTGAAACGCTCAGGCGGATTAATGATGACATCAGCAGCTCCAAAGATCTCTTCGTTCTTGTCGGGGCCCTCGTCTCCGATTTCGTTCCCATTTTCGATTTCGCTTTCGTCGAAGCTTTCGTTTTCGTACCCCCCACTCGGGTAATAATAAGCGAGGCCCCTTACGATGACATGCAAGCCCGTGAGGCCGGAGAGCAAGTCGACCACCTGTGGTGTGAACGCGTCGTCCCAGCGGTCTCCGCTGTGGCCATGGAACACAAAGGTAAGCTCCTCGATGAGATGAGCACGCCGCCGCACACTGTCGATTTTGAAGAAGTCCAGGAAGCTACCCGAACCCTCAAAAACGAATCCCGTACTCTTCCATGCCGCCTCCAAGCCTTCGTAGTACATTTGTCTACACACCAGCGGTGGTATGAAGCTCGTGCGCAACGCAGTTGCTTGCCAAGCGCAATTGTGAACGCCCGCGTAGTCGAGCGGGTTTCCCTGGCCTGGATCATCTGGCTCGTCGTGATTTCGCCTCAGCTCTGGAGAGGCCCATTCGCAGTCATCATCCGGGAGAGCGCCTTGGAGGGAGAAGTCGTAGATCTCCTGGTCGGTGTAACATTCAAGACAGGCGCAAAGAACAAGGGGATCTCTCGAATTGTGCCAACCCCTGGGCTGCCTCCCTGGATCTTTCCATGGTGCTGGGAGGCTGTGTGGATGGATCATACGATTGCCGAAGGCGTAGCGCCATATTTGATCACGTAGCTCGGCGGGCAGGCAAAGAAGTGGGGAGTGCTCCCGATTGTGCTGATTTCTATGCTTGTAAGCTGCCGAGCTTGCGGGACAAACGGACAAAACACTCACGCTGTTGATCTTTACTTGTCGAGGTCTTCTTG
The DNA here is from genome assembly GCA_019022785.1 of Pseudomonodictys pantanalensis. Classification (NCBI taxonomy): domain Eukaryota; kingdom Fungi; phylum Ascomycota; class Dothideomycetes; order Pleosporales; family Parabambusicolaceae; genus Pseudomonodictys; species Pseudomonodictys pantanalensis. The sequence continues at coordinate 3,742 of JAFHBV010000221.1, forward strand.
CGCCTTTCGTTTCCTCGCCACAGGAGCCATTGCTCGTTTGTCGCCAAAATCGCGTATGAACGAGGCCGCCCTCACGTCGAAGTAACCTCTGAGGTGGGCACACAGCGTACTTCGGCTACTTCATCTCCAAAATTCAGCCGCAATGTATCGAATCTATCTTGAAATCTCACCTATCGTGGTTTTAAAGGAGGAGCGAGCAAACAAGAAGTGCGGGAAAAACGAGAGCTCGCGTTTTGATGCAGGTTACCGATACGCCGGACTGCAGCTCATCGGGCGACAAGTTGTCACACAAATTCTATGTGCAACGGAGAATCCTATCACAGCGTAACATTAAACGCGACTGCGACGCGCGTCTACTTGCCTTTTATTTCCAGTACACCTCGTCTACACTCTCCCAGTTTCTTCGAATCTAATCTGATCACTCGAATAACGGCTCTCTAACCAGTTTTGTGGATTCTTTTAACAGCTGAACGAGACCCTATAGCTCTGCTATCTGGCGTTTCCAACCTGGCTTTTGATTTAGCCTCCGCTTTTGCGAAAGGCATCGTTTGGAGATGGAAGAGGCGCCGTTCAGTGAGCAGCGAAAGAGATGAAAGGAGCGCTTCAAAGTCGATGCTGTGCCTACAAGTATACAAGCTGGATACAGACTGTATTTGCCTCACAAGGATAAGACTCTTGTGTAGCGTTTTGTGTAGCGTTTGACGAGAACGCACCGGCGCGTTTTTAGACGAGCTACATACACTGTAAACGCATTCTGCTTTCAAAACGTAATCGCCAAGACGATCTCAAGTGCCAGCCGCGTCTGCACTTCGCCATCCATCACTATTCTCTCTTCCTCGACCCGATCCTCCTCAGTTTCCGCTTCAATAAAGATCTTCTGATTGACTCAGTCATACATCTTGTCACGCCAATTGATGCCATATGCGGACGTCAGAGCCCGCCTGCCATGGGCACAGGCCTCACCATTCATACTGATGTCTTGTCTTCGTCCAGTTTCAGTTGCTGACAGACTTTGATCAAGTTCAACACTCCGCGTACATTATTTTTAACGAGGCTTTGGCTTATAATGAGTATCCCATACGTGCAAACGAATAACGAGATGGATGTCCTTGAGTCCGGCGAAGAGTTCCACAGCGTGTGGCGTCAGTACGGTATTCCACTCAGGTGCGAATCTGGCCTTATCAAACACAAATGTGAGTCTCCTGATGAGGGAAATGTGGCCGTGTACGGTCGGGTTTCGTACCGCCCCAACAATAATGCATGCCAGGACTCTGCTGTCGAAATGAGGGATCGATTCCCGTCGTCTTGGGGTCCTGCAAGGCCCATTTTCCGGGTTCGTTGCGCCTGCCGCCACGCAGGGATTCTCGATAGATGTGCTGATCAGAATGCTGTTCAAGGCAGTCGTAAAAGCTGAAGCGACCGATGGGGTGACCATCGTAGGGGTAGGAGGCCATGACATGAATAATGCGTTTGCCATACGCATAGCGTCAAATCATTTCACGCAGCTCAATTGGAAGCCGGAGTAATGGCAAGTGTTGCTGGTTGAGCAGGGTGCTGAAGTTGTTTAGAGACAGGCATGTTGACGGACTGGTTGACTTACAGGTCAGGTGTCACCACGGACTCTTGGCCGTCGTGCCGGACAGCTCGATGCCTGCGCTTCTGGGCCCCAGCCATTCCTGGCTCTGACGTCACTGCCCTGGCTCTCTCTTTGTTTCTTGCCTTTGCTCGAGGCATGCTGGGCAAATGTTCCTTCGTGCTGCGGTGAGTTGATGTCGAGATGTGTAATTAAGAATGTCACATGTGGGATGAAGAATGTGAGATATGGAATGAAGAATGGACGCGTCAAAGAAGGTTCTCAATAATGCGGTGTAGTCTTAAGCGCCTTGGCAGTGAAGGAGGGAAGGGGCACCCCACACTTGTCGGTCCACTATCATCGCCTGTAACACTGGCTCGGATGGAATTGCGTTTCTGTGCTCTTCCAAAAGTTCGTCTAGATGAGTTCTGACGGCGGAGCTAGTCTTTATACTGTGAGGATGTTTGAGCCATGGCTATCAATTGCGGAGGGAGCCGCAAGCTACCGTGCTATCTACCGTGTCCGAGTGCAGAAGGCACGAATAAAGTTCTCTCAACAAGTCAGTGCAACTCCAATTGCTGACGCGCACCAGTCTTCCCTACCCTTACCAGCTAGGCTCTGTTCCTCGTCCCCAGCCTCCTTGGCTTCCACTCCAGTAACAGTTCTCTGATCACTTCGGCAAACTCCCTCCTCCTCTCCACCGTCATGCCATTGTAGCTTCTAATCCAGCTCTGCTGCATCTTCTTCCCTAGTCCATATCTACGAACAACCAAGACCGTCGTGCGCTCGCGCTCCAACTTCAGCTGCTGAAACCCCCTTACCAGCACAGGCAGCGCCGTCAGTCCTGGCTGTGCCTTCATGATGTCACTGGCCACCACTCTTGCGCCCAACCTCTTCCAGCCCCAATTGTCTGATCGGATGACAACATGTAGGCCCTTGAGCCCAGTGAGCTTCGCAAGTGCATGGGGACTCAGCACAGAGTCCCATGCTTTGCAGTACGTATAGTCCCGAAGCACAAGGGTGAGTTGTTCGATTAAATGCATCGACCGTACGACGCCGGCCTTGTTTAGGAAGTCTTCAAACGACTCTGCACTAGCAAAGCAGAAGATTGTGCTTCTCCAGGCGAGTTGCGTCGCTTCAAACGAGATCTGCTTGCAAATGAGGGGTGGCCCGATGCTTAAACCCTGGGGGAGGTGAATGGAGCCGTTGTAGTTGGCTGTGCATTCGGCGTGCACGCCGGCATAGTCGTCCTTTTGGGGATCTTCAGCTTGAGTGAGAATGGACGACGCCCACTCGGAAGGGTCTCTCTCGCTTCCGCCCAGTAGTGATTCCTGATACACTTTGTGATCAGAGTGCTCCTCCTTGCAGCTTTGATACCGGACCCCCCGGCTTGCGCGTACGGCGTAACGGCGGGTGGTGTGCGGGTGAATGGTGCGGTTGCCGAAAGCGAGGAGCCATATCTGTTCCCGAATTTCGGCCGGTAAACGAAGAAGTGGAGACTCGATCTGATTGCGGAGGGAACTGGAGATATTAGATGGAGGTCCAGCACGAGGGTTGGTGGACTTACAGATCAGGTTGCTCTGTCGGAACTGCGTCTTCCAAATCGTTTAAGATCTGCTCGGAGGCACTCTTGTTCTTCGTAGCCTGACGGCTTCGTTTCTGCTTTGGGTGCTGCTGGGGATCCTCAGCCCTGGGCCTCTTCTTGCTTGCTGCCGTTTCGCGCGCCATGTTAGCGGTATATGGCTTTTCCTGCGACGTTTGGTGCGTGAGTTGCTGGTGTGAGTGGGGTGTACTCCGTAGCTAGGAAGAGCGAAACGTCTCTGTAGCCTTGGTGGCCTAGGGTTCTGGCCCGTGCGCAGGGACCGCGCTAATTGGCGGGGTGGTGAACACGAGCTCACGTGTCTGCGCGTTTCTTCGGGCGTTTTGGGCGATAAAGCTTATGAGCGCAAAGCACTGCATTGCGATGAGCTTTGATATGGGAAATTCAGAGGACATACTCTAATGCAATCTGTTATCTACGCCATCTTTTCCACAACTATACGTATCCTTCTACACCTTTACGACCCATCCTTCTTCCCCTCTTTCCCTTCCTTCGCCAATTCCGGATTCAAGGGCTGTTTGGGATCATACCCGACCCTCTTCACAATCCCGAGCCCTTTGGTCCTGCCCTCACGAAATAATATACGATCGCCCACTGTTAGGTACTCCGGCCTCTGTACAAACCTGAACGCCACCTGCGCACGATCTCCGGTTCGAATATACTGGCGGTCAATGTCGATGATCGCGCAGGTTTGAGAAACTGGTCCGACGTGCAGCATAGCCTGGTACTTCGTCTTGATGGTGGTCGCATGCGAGAGGATGAGTACTTCAGCAACAAACTCGCGATACACCTTTGGTTGCGGGATGACGCCAGTCGCCGGATCCGGCTTGTCTGCTTTGTGCAAGACCACCATGCCTTTCCTCACGTCTTTCCGACGGACGTTGCGGAGAGCGAGGGACGCAGATTGGCCGGCAGAGCACCCAGGAACTTGTATGCGTTTCCGCTCGATGGAGCGTACTTTGGTCGTCGTGAACTGGCCGAGGCTGTCAGGGCCAACGAGGATGGTGTCGCCAGTGTGGATGACACCGGACTTCACGACACCAGAGACAACGGTGCCTACGAAGGGAACGCTGAAGGTGTCGTTTACGTGGAATTCGAGTGGCGCAGAACTGTTGTAGTTGCCATGATGCGGGAGGATATTGAGGAAGGAGCGAACGAGATCGAGGTTGTGCCCGGTTACATTGGAGACTTGGAAAATGGGGCATATCCGACGAGAGACAAACTGAGTCTGCGAACACATCAGCACCAATATGTTTTGGAATGGGTAATTAACTTACCGCAGTGTTTATGCACTCCTGCCTATCCTTGATGAAGATTGGTATTTTCCGTGCTCCCGGAGACTTCAGGATTTTGGTTAACTGCGTTATGGTCTGCTCCAAGATCTGGGGCGGGCAGATGTCGATTTTGGTAATGACGACCATGACCGGGACATTCAGTGCGAGCGCGATACCGAGGTGCTCTTTGCTCATGCCGACCAAGCCATTGTTCGCAGCGACCATCAGAAGACAGTAATTCGGCTCGCTGGATAGGAGGCCGAAGACGGTGGTTCGCAAGTATTTCTCGTGGCCTGCGAGGTCGGTGAAACCGATGACTTTGGCCTGCGGGTGTCAGCTTCGAACCATACTATCATGGTGAGGCGCACTTACAGATCGACGACCGATCTCCTCCCAAGTTAGCTTGCGGCCGGCAACGTTTGAGACGACAACCTCGCCCTTGCTGTCGAAGCCCATGATCTCCATGCCCACGGAGCTAGTTCGCCCACTCTCGATCTCATGCTTGTGTCGGAACAGGTTGACTCGCGCTTTGCCACGCCCATCGTCGAGGCCGCCCTTGACGAGCACGCCTAGCATGGTGGACTTCCCCGCATCAACTACCTCCATATCAGCCTCAAGTTCCAGTCTTCCAACCTTTGTGACTCACCATTCCCTACGACCGCTATCCGCGTCTCAATAACATCATCCACGCTCTCCGGTCGATGCCTCAGTATCAACTTCCCACTCGCACCGGTATCGCTCTTGTCCCTCGGGCCAACCTCCAAATCATCGCCCTTCTCCCCTACGTTCCGCGTCATCAGTACCTTGAAGTCTGCCTTGATAGTGTCACACGCAGCCTGCAGCCGCTCCAACGCGAATGTCCAGTCCTCTTTCGAGAACCCCATCGACTCGCCACTATCTTCTAATCCAAGGTCGAATAGCGCCTCGCCATGGCCTTCAGACAATCGCGCCTTGACATGCTCCGCGAGTGCCGCAACGTTCCCCTCGGCGGGGTCGAGCAGGAGTGTTTTCAGGCGAATGTGCGTGGATGTCTCATCGGAGAGGCCCAGTTCATCGAGGACGCTGAGCTCATCGTGCTCTTCGACGGGGGCAGCGGCGGACGTTCCCGGCGGGCGACGCAGGGCCTGTTGTTTCTGGACGTAGTCGGCAAACTCGCTGAGGGCCTATGCACCTTCCTGTTAGCCCACATCCCTCATTCCCTTCACGTCCCTCCATCCCAACTTTCACCAGACGGGGTATAACATACACTCTCCCCTTTTCGCCGCTCCAGCGCGTTCGGTTTCATATGTCGTGAGGTCATGGTGTCTAGTTGCAGAGGCGCGAGTGTCTCAGGTGTGGTTCCGTAATCGCTGCCGTATTAATATTATGCGCGCGAGATGTGAATGTTCCATGAGATGGCCGACAGCTTTCATTGAGGCAGAGGAATTGCTGGGTTGCGCGTAGTGGGCTCTGGAAGGAGCGGGAGAGTGGTGATCTGGGGTATTTAGCTAGCGGGCTGGCGGGTTATCGATAACGCGGAGTCATCGAGCGCGGATGACGCTTAGGCCACGAGCACCACGATTTCACGACTCACAACTGGGATTGACTCACACAGAAAGGGGGCACAGTGAGTGATGGGGGAAGATGACCCGGTGGTGATGGAGATGCAAACGCGTTGATGGGCTGATGCACGGAGGTTTGAAGGGTTGGCCAATAGAAAGTGCGAGGTACCGCCACAGGCACGGATGGAAGAAGGGCGCAATCACGAGAAAGGGCTTCGGGTCACGACTTCAAGAGGTCGTGACTGGAGATTCTTGGTTGCATATTCGCTGCCGGCAAAAGTATAGCGGGAAGAGCGTTCTATGCCTTGACCGGTCTCCGCTTACGACCCCATCGCCTACCGCCCGTATCGGAACCCCCATATCTGTGGTCAACACTCCAATCGTCAGCCAGTACTACATGCAGCTCACTCCAGCCTACGATGCAGCAACACCTCGCTCACCGCAATATTTGGCCACTTCCTTCTTCAACGTCTCCCGTTGGAGATTTACAGTGTCCATGATGTCGCTCACCCCGTGTATCGACTGGCAGTACCCCGACGTCTCCATCATCTGCGCCATGACTGCTTGAAGTTGATTTGGGAGCCACTGCCACGTTAATCAGTCTTCACTCAACTGCACATGTAACCAGCGAGGCTCCACTTACCGTTACAATAGGACTGCCTCCGGTCGCGGTAGGGTGAGTCGTCCGCTTGAGAATGTACTCTCTCGTGAAGCACCAATGACGCCAGCGGAAGTCTCTGACTTGGTCAAGAGCTTGGAGATACAAGGCCGCGGACACTGTGTCCTGGAGTGCAAAGGCCTTCACGCCAGTTTGCTCAGCGCATTCCTTCACGTGCTCGAGAAACTCGCGATGGTTGCCGGGACGATACTGGCGGAAGTCTTTGAGGATATCTGTCAAGGGTGTCTCGGGCATCTGGATCTGGAGCAAGTTGTCGCACAGCGGAATCTAACGGGGTGTTAGTGAAGCCGCAAGGGCTGGAAATTCATAACATACCATGCTGTCGTTGGCACCAGATTCACCCCTGAATGACATGGGCTCTTCACTGACGCCTTCGTAGATGACACCGTTAGGGAACATGGACTGCGATGTGATACCGAAGATGAAAGTGCGGAACGTTGTGTAGCTCTGCGGTTTGCTACGATTCCACATTGCTGATCGATGTTAATGTAGCACTTCCATGATGGGAGTCGCGACTTACTGTTCATGACCGCGTTGACCTTCTTGAGTCCTGCTACGAGCATTCGCAAGCCGGCATCGAATGTCTCTCGATCTTGGGACGCGCATCCTTCCAGCATATCAACAGCACCTTTGACGAGTGCGCCAGACTCTTTAACCATCGCGATGTGAACCAAGACGAAGCCGGCTTCCGATGACTCAGGATCAAGGCCATGCTCAAAAGCACGGATCAACCGCAAATTCTCATACTCAAGCCCTCTCTCAGGATCCTCCAACCGATAATTGAACAGCGCATAGCTCCCCGCATACTCCATAAAAGGCTTGAACCCCACAATCTCCGCAATCTTGACAATCGGCAACGCGATATTCTTTGGCAACGTCTGCCTACCCAGCCCATATGGTTCACCTTTCAGATACCTCTCATGGCAAGGCTCCAAGAGATAGGCCGAAGCGAGGAAGGAGTAATCGCGGTACAAAGCGTTCATAACCACGAGGTCATGAGCATACTCTGAGATGGCATCTGTGAGATCCGGTAGCTCCGCGTCGATCGTGGGCCCGAAGGTGAAGTTTGCGAGGAGCCCAGGCGAGCCTGACAGCGTCTTGACAGGCATACGCTGCAACAGCGATTCGACAGCCGAGAATTCATCGGGAAGCGAGACAAGAGGTTCCTGACGGGGCAAGAAGCCGCGGGTCGTCGAGACGGTGAACGCTGGGAGGGAATGATCATCAGGACGGGTATCCGTCATAACCGGAAAATTGAACGAAGGGGACGACATAATGACAGTCAAACCGTCTCAGTATCCTCAAAGAAGTAACTATAACAATAGCTGACAATGTAGTTTCAAGTGTTGACTCAGAACTGCCACACCACCCAATCCGCGCGCTTATATCTCGAGGCCGGTATCAATTCCGGCCACGGAATTCCAGCTATCCAACCCAAAGATAAAGATACGTAATACCCGTATCACTCGACCGCGTTCTCCCCTCATATCTTTTGGGCCTCCCGAAGCAAACCTGCAATGCCCGGCCATGTGCCCCTGCTCCTCCGGCGTCGGTAGGGCATGTTGACGCTGTTGCTGGCGCGCCAAGACTTGGGTTGGGGACAAAGAGTGGAGGCTGGGGCCGTCGCATTTGTCGATATGGCAAAGAGATCCGGGCTCTTGAACGCTGGGTATATTGTCTTGTTCGAGTGGCTCGGTCCGATGTGGTGGAGGCCACTTGATCGTCCTTTCATAGTGCGAGGCGGTGTGCTCAGCATGGTGACCCGTCAGCTTGTTCTTGCACAGTGCTTGATTGCTTCCACCACATTATTGAACTTTCTCAGTTCATCTTGATATCCGGATGCGCACTTCTAAAGCACGGAAGCCTTGGGCCCGGTCAGTGCTTTTGTCTGGCGTGGTCGACGGAGATGATACCTTAGGTACCTTAACAGTGCCGTTGGTCAAGACGTGCAGACACGAGCCATTTTGACCGGCACCAACCCAGTGAATGCATCGACAGATGGAAACTTTCTGAAAACTGATGAGAGCTGGTGACGTGGATGTTCAGGTCTCAGAGAAGTGCCTTCAGCTGTTTCAGACCACGCTAACCACATTCAGCCATCCCCTCGCTTACCATCCAATCACCGCTCCCATTCCCGCCTGCTGTGAATGTCGTGCAACCAACCCTTCACATCCTAATACTCTCTAATCACTACTCTCATCATCATGACAGCACCCCAACTTCCAACACCACATTCCCACTAGAAATTTCTCGCCCGACACACACCATGCCACCCATCCCTAGCCCCCAAGCTAAGAATCCTACGCTAAACTCGCTCCCGCTTTCCCCGTCAGCGCCCCGATCACAAACCCGCCGTCATGTGTCCCCTTTCCCATGATTTATTCCTACCTTTTCATCCATCATGTCCACCTTCACCTTCTACAAAGGCCTCGCGGACTCCCTCGTTGGCGTAGTTCTCCTCGTTAAGCCGGAGCTCGTATACCACAGCGTCGTAGCGCGCTTTTTAAGCCGGGTCTCGGGACTTAGATTGCCGAATCCGCATCCGGAGAGTCTGGATACGGTGGGGGCGCAGCATGCTGTTGCGATAATGGTACTTTAGCTTCTGTTTTTTGGGAGAAGAAGATGAGATGGGAAAGCTGATGTTTGTAGGTTATAGCTGTGGGCGCGGGACATGTGCGTGCTTCGAGGGAGAGACGGGCACTGGCTCCTATTGGTGAGTTGAATATCGCAGCTGGCAGATGGAAGTCCTGTGAGTAGTCTTGCTGATGGGAGGGTTCAGTGTTGATGAATATTCTTTGGTCAGCGTTCGCCCTAGGGACTGTGGCGTTTAAGCCGCAGAGGGCGACGAGTGCTTTGTTGATGACGGGGCTCAACCACGCGGTGTTTGCGGGAATTATGATTTGGCGCATGGGAATGGGGTTGGGTGAGGTCTTGGGGTTTGAAGATGGGAAGGGGGCGAAGGCTGCGTGATGGGAGGGTCTACGGGTTTCTCAGGGCTCAAGGCTGTAACGCTACGTTTTCTGTATGAATACGATCTTTAGTCGCAATCTGAGCTAAGATGATAAATGAGCGAGAGTGGATTCAAGATAGATACTTCGGAGGGTATCGTGTCTCCCATCCGCAGACAGGTCAGATCCAGCAAATAACTCCATCAGGCTAGATAGCACAGAAGTTACTTAGAGCCTTTCCTAGCACATGAGAATATCCGCACCCATTGGTAGTTTAAAAGAGCTGCTGGAAGTTGTTCTTAATATTCAGCCTTTTCTCTACGATATGAAGTCCCTGGGGAGATGAGTCCCCCAAGAGAGGTCGGCAAGAGTGGAGCTAGGTCAGGTGCTTCAAATTTTAGAAGACGGAACCGTGGAATCGGGCTTGGTTTCGCGAAGCTTATACCCGTGGATGCTGAAAAGGCATTATACGCCCCTAGGTGTATACAAACTTTGTCTTCGAAAATTGACATTCTTTGTATCTCAAATATTATTCACGATTTCACTTTGAGCTCCTATACTCTTCATACCGCCACATTCCAACACATAAAACTCTTCATCCGACATTCCCTTCAAGCCACTGACATACACCATGGCCTCACTCCTGCAACCACTACCATTCGACCTCCCCATTAAATCAACCCTCTGGCCCAAGACGAACGACGTCCGCACAGTGATCCAGCACCTCCAAGCCCACCGCCCAACCCCGAAAACAGTCTCCCTCTCATACCTGTCATCGGCACCGTCAAGCTCCACGGCGAACCCTTCCGGATCGTTATCCACCAAGACAGCACAGTCCACCTCCACAGCCGTACCAACGACCTCACAGCTCCTCACGACAAAACAGGCTTCGCCTCAGTCATGGGCGACATAGTCAACATCGTAGAGGAGCTTGGTCTCAGGATCGAATGCCGATGGCGAGAACTCCATCCCCACAGAGTCTTCAAGCCTGATATACCTTCAAAATAGCCGGAGAATGGGTCCACGAAGCGAAGAATCCGAAATCGCAAAAGCATTTCGTCATTGTATCGATCGAAGTCGACCGGGAGTGAGTTGACGACACTATGTACGATGATATTGAGGCGCCTGAGGAGGGGATCTGGAATATTTCTCACGCGGGCTACATGCGCGGGACACTGGATTCTAGACACCTGAAGCGCTCGTTGCAAGAGCTGCGGCGGAAAGCGCAACAATTAGGAGAGCAGTGTCCGTTCGCTCGCTCGGGCGAAGATGTCGTCTGGAAACCGCTTCCTTACCTTGCTGATCCAAAGATGTGGTTCCAGACGAAAGGCCACGAGGATCACGGCCCAGTTCGTAGCCCGATTTTCACGTGCGCGCGTGTCTACAATGCTGGAGAGAGAAGACAGATTGCCACGCCGTTGGCGAGGGCGTGGTGCTGTGAGCGGAAGATGTGGTGGGCATGGGACATCACGGTAACGGAATGTGCCGCTTGCGAGGAATCTGTGGCGTTAGATTTCTTCTCGGAGAAACTAGATTGGAATCTCTTTGCGGAGAGGGGGAATGATTTCGAGGAATTTGGGGTTTGCCAAGGAATGTTAAGAGACGAGATCTTGGCGATCGCGAAGGACTAGTGGTGGGGGGAGGTGGCAAGGATCTCAAGGGAAGCATGGGAAGAGGAACAAGAATCAGGTTCCAGGCAGGGAGATTGGGACAGCGAGGCTGGTCTAGCAACACCGAGCGATTCCGTGAAGGATGAGGAAGAGCGGCAGAGGAAAAGGCGGAAGCGAAGTTGAGTAGGAGCGCTTTCAAACTAAGTGAGAGGTCCTGGGAATATTCAGAGCAAGTTATCTGCGTGGATGGCCTTGCTTAGAAACATTTGTGCCTTCGGAATGGCCTAGAGTGTACTGATATGTAGTGTTAGAAGCATGGAGGTTGGGCGAAGCGAGTCTCAGCCCTATGAGACGAGATGCCAAGCCTTCTGAACCGCGGCAGCGCGTTACCTCATCTATGACTTTTTTCCCAACCTCAACTCTGCACAGCATAAATTCCCCACTACACTTCGAACATAATACTTCCCTCATCTCCTCACGCGCTGAGATGCCGCCCAAGAAACTTACCGCGCAGCCCAAGCGCGCGCGTCTGTTCGCCGGAAAACCAGAAGCCGCCGAAGTCGAAGTCGCCTCGAGCTCAGAATCCGAGTCGGAGCAAGAAAAGCCCAAGCCCAAGCCTTACCAAAAGCCGAGACCTGCGCCCCTCGCGTCGTCGTTTCCCAGATCAGCGCTCGCAGCGCGAAGAAAGTCGGCAGCAGAGGAGCAGAAACGGCTGGAAGACGAATTCGAGACTGCGAGCGAGGACGAAGAGGCGGCGGCTTCTGGGAGCGAGAGCGGAAGTGGTAGCGAGAGCGACAGCGACGAAGAATCATCAGAAGAAGAGGAGAGCAGCGAGGAGGAGGCGCCCAAGAAGCTGCTCCGGCCGGTCTTCATAAAGAAGGACCAGCGGGGCAAGATCGCAGCGCCGGTGAAAAGCGCAGAAGAAATAGCCGCGGAGGAAGCAGAGCGACGGCAAGAAGAACAGCGAGCCCTTATACAGGAACAAATCGACCAACGGGCGGCGGCAAAGACAGAAGGCAAGAAGGACTGGGATGACGACGTAGAAGAGGCAGACATCAACGCGATCGACGACACCGACGGTTTAGACCCGGAAGCCGAGTATCTCGAGTGGAAACTGCGCGAATTTGAGCGGATAAAGCGCGATCGCGTCGCCATCGAAACCGCCGAAGCTGAGCACGCCGAAATCGAACGCCGCCGAAATCTCACAGCCGCCGAGCGCGAAGCCGAAGACCGCGAGTTCATCGAGAAGCAGAAAGAGGAGCGCGGAAACAGAGGAGAGATGCAGTACATGCAAAAGTACTTCCACAAGGGCGCCTTCTTCCAGGAAGACCTCAAAGACCTAGGTCTTGAGGGACGGAATGTCATGGGCGCCAAGTTTGAGGATCAGACGAATCTCGAGGCGCTGCCGCAGTATATGCAGATTAGGGATATGACCAAGTTGGGAAAGAAGGGTAGGACGAGGTATAGGGATATGAAGACGGAGGATACAGGAAGGTGGGGCGATTATGGTGATGACAGGAGACCAAGGGATAAAGGAGACTTTGGAAGGGATGAGCGGTTTAGGTCGGATGGATACGCTGAGAGAAACAGGGAGCGGGATGGCGAGGGCGCGACCGGTGCGAATGCGAAGCCACTGGGCGAGAGGAAGAGGTTCGGCGATGGTCCGGATCGGGATAGCAAGAGGCCGAGGGTTGATGATCGCGGATGAGATGGCGCAGAGGAGACACAGAGTTCTGAAAGGCTCATATCAAGAAGCGTTGGGATACTGCCATGCCCGATGCAACACCGTTGCACTCAATGCACAAAAAATGTATTTGATGCTGGAATCTTGCAGGGCACAGAGAGGTCGCGAGCAGCATGAATAAGGATCGAGAAAGACCTTGAATAGCATTGGAGCTAGGGTACATTCACCGAGACGGGCGACCGCCCACATGCATAGCGAGCCTCTTGTCGCAAGCATTTCGTGTTGGCAATCGATGGAATCATTGACAAGGCTCTACTTTGCGCGAACAGAGCTCTTACCAACTAGTAGTGAAGCTATATTGAGCAAACTTTTAGCAAATATAACTATATTAGTGGACCTCCCACAACCGAATAGCTATTTCTTCTCCACCAAAGCATCGCAGCGATCTACAGATACTCATCCGCCAAAGTCGACGCCATCCCTCGATTCAGCATAGCCAAATCCATTTCTTCAGGCTCACGCAATGCTTAACAGCTACATCTCTACCCGAATCTGTGACCCCTCGCTCCGAGCTCGACCAGCGCTATGTACTCGTCAAATCCATCTCCAGCACCATGCAATCATACTCTGACGTATACATCTGCCTCTGGCGCTCCGACATAGCGCGCGACCTGCCTATCCCCACTCTCCGGAGGAACCTCGTAGTCGTCAAAGTTTCCGAGGCATGTTCCCACTATCCAGACACCATCGCCAACGAAGTCAAGCAGATCAACGCGATCCGTGCCTTTTCCTGGCAGCGCAGCGACCAAAACGAGCGCTTTCCCGTCATCGAGGGTGAGAGCTACAGCAACGCTGATGTCGAGCCCTGGTTCACGTATGCATGGGTTAGTACATGCTACCACGGCCCGGGGCTTACACTTGACGCTTTTGTGAGCTGATGGAAAGATCTAAATCGGCACGAAAGTGAAAAGAGGAGCAGCGTAACGATGGGGAGGGGAGTGACGACAAAGGCGAGCATATCACTTGGGAAGAGCCTCCCAGCGAGTACAAGGGCGTCGCATTTCCTGTGGAGCTCGTGATCCACGTTTTCAACGAGTTGCGGGATCTGGTATACTTCCTGCATGACCATGACACGGCGCATGGCGAGCCGGGTTCGCGGTGCATTCCGCTCGTCCCTGAACATGATCCGGACACTGGCGTGGCCATAAGGTGGCGCAAATGTGGCACGCTTCTTGGCGGCCGTGCACCCGCCATGTCCTTTATCGAAGACCACTTCAAATGGTAGAGAATTGAGCTTGGATGCCTACAAAAACGTTCGTTGTGATGGAGGGCGGCTGCTAGCCCTGCACAGAGGCACGCACGGACGCAATAATGTTCCCACAATACTATTGACGTGGACTGAATGAAAAGTCAGGTACTCGTTTACTTAGAGTCGGATGGAAATGCCTCGGGAAATGCCTCGGGAAATGCCTCGAGAAAATGTTCCTCCACTGACTGTCGTTGTCCCAGAGAAGGTTGAGCCGCCCTGGTCTATAAATGCCTTTAATAGCAGGTAATGTACCTAAAAAGTACAGGAGTAGTTATATGGGCTGCCTGCCGATTCGGTGCGTGTTTGGTCTCCTCTCTAGTTTTCAGCTCATCAGTTTTGTCATTCGCCAAATTTTATGTTCATCGGCGAAGCTCGTCTGAGACAGCTAGGAACCCTGGGTCTTCCGAGGTATCATATTTTGCCATATCCATGTGGTTGTCGTGGATCCCTATAGGAGTCTACCCAGGCAAGATTGTGGAATGAGATGGGACAACCTAAGACTGTTGGTGGTATATTAAAAAGATCAAAGAAGCTTACCCACAATTTCAATGCCAGGCAGCGGCAGTTCTTCGAAGAAACAAGTGATTTGAATTGGCGGGAGTCCATCCTGAGTCCGTGACCGTATCATACTATGGAAACTGTTCTGGACGCGTTCGAGGACCTCGGAGTCGCTCCTGAGGATGGCCAAAATCTGAGGATTCGTCTGTTTAATCTTACCGATAACTTTGGCTAAGCTTTCTTCCTAATTCTCGAGGCCGGAGCTATGATGCGGAGTGCCGAGGAATAGTATGCCCTGAGTGTAGTTGAGAACCTGCCTAAGATGTCTCTCTGGTGACTGTTGTGCAGTCAATAGAGCCTACGTCTGTTAGATGCGCACTTTATGCCTCCTCAGATAACTTTTACCCTTATAGACAAGACTTTCTAGGCTGTGGTAGATGAATAGAATGCGGCGGTCTTTCTGCTTCTGTGAGTCCAACCTATGAGGAACCGCTCATATCGAGAAGCGCACAGTGCTATCTTCATTGTGCTTCCCGAGGATATGGATGAGGATACGAGGGAGATCATTATGCGTGTTTTTCAGGGTTTCAAGACGGAACATGAATATGAATTCACAGTGGGGGAGAAGGTGTGGATTGCACCGGGGCCGGTGGATGCGGTGGGTGTGATTCTTGAGGTTGGGGAGGATGTAGTTGACGTTGAAAAACGAAAGAACAAGTGGACATGGCACTGCAAGCTCATGGGTGTTGCGTGTTGGAGCTAGATGGGTTGTTGTGGGGATCGGTGATGGGGTAGATCGAGGTTGTTTGGGTGGATAGTAATTCATCACAACTGACTACTTCTTTGTCTTAGAGTAATAGGATAGTACACATGCGTCTTCTTTGTGACTAGACACCAGAATCTTAGATAGACTGAGTGCGGTGTCCTATGAAAGCTATAGTGATCTAACGACCTGGTGCCCTCGAGTACATCCCGCCCTATGTTCAGCCTCTCTGCTGCCTCTGTTTCCAAGTCTATAGCCTCCAAACCCTATCATAGAAGTTCTCTCGTTCAAAGCTCCACGACAGCATCCGAAAGTGGCGTGTCCGTAGCGTGGAAGAAGAGCTCATACT
Source organism: Pseudomonodictys pantanalensis (assembly GCA_019022785.1). NCBI lineage: Eukaryota > Fungi > Ascomycota > Dothideomycetes > Pleosporales > Parabambusicolaceae > Pseudomonodictys > Pseudomonodictys pantanalensis. The sequence continues at coordinate 19,570 of JAFHBV010000221.1, forward strand.
GGTGTATACCATAATTCCAGTGGGGCTCCGGCTCCAGTAGTGCGAGCTCCGTGATCCTAATGCTTGTGACCGCCTTATGTCCCAACTCATCCGCGTGATCTCGGAAAATCTCCTCTGCTAAGCGGCCTTGGTCAGAGTTCCGCAACAGAGCATGGTACAAGGCATGGTACTGCGGGTCTGTGCTGCGAAGCTGTATAGTCTGTTGCCGTGCATACCCCCCGGCCGGCTGTCCGTTGAAATCCAACCTCCGCCGGGGCAGTGCAGATAGATCCGTGCCATCTAATATGGCTGGGACATTGTTGAAACCGACTTTACCAAGAGCGCGGATCTTATTCGCGTCGCCCTCACACGCGACTCTGAAATTATCCATGATCATAGCAGCCTCGGGGATGTGCTCTGCGTCCGCGGCCTAATCTAGTGTACTTCTTGTACTCCTACAAGTCGCTGAACTGCATCTCCTCGCCCATCTCGGTCCGAACAAGGTCAAAGTTGGGGTGAGTGGATTCGACGACGAGGGCGCCTTGATTGGGATTGGACGACATCTCTAAGAAGACGGTGTCCTCTTTGATGTCGTCTTTGATTTGGTTCAACACGATGTCTCCATCGCGGACGCTAAGGCCGTCTCTTTGTAATTGAGCGCGCATTCGGTTTTCGTACTTGGGAGACATGATGATGTCCTGTGTGGCTTGATTGTTTGAGACTCTGGTTCTTTGCCAGTTGCTGGACTGAGCTGCAGCAGCTCCGCCTAGGTTGTCTCGTAATGCTGAGGTCATTGCAACGTCGATGTCGTCGCCCACTGCTTGTACGGGGATCCGCGCATACTTCTTGTCGAAATCGAGCTCGGCCTTACTACCTGGTAGGTTTTCGTAGTCATTTTCGAGGACTGAGGGTCTTTGAGGACGAGGCTCGTTGGGGCGTGGGTTGGGGCGAGTGGGATCTCCTGGACGGCGTGCGGGCGATGGGTCATTAGGACGTCCTTCTGTGTGGGGGTCGCCGGGATGGAGGGCAGATGGATGTATTCCTTCCCCGGGTTGTACTGGAAGATGTTCTGAGCTCGGGAACCTCCACATTGGGAGACCACGCTTGGCTGTTTGCTCTGATATTTTCACCTCGTACAAGGGAATTGCTAGCGCAATGCCGAAACAGAGGCCAACAGCAATGAAGCGCATGTTGATGTAGTGGCAGGATATATGAAAAGACTGTGCAAATGAGCGAAAGATTAATAAATTGATTCAAGAAACAAAATCGAGCGATTCCGAGCATAATGGTGCAATCCCATCGTATATACTCCGCATGTAGCACCGGCCATCACCAGAACTTCGAGCGGATATTGAAGTGAAGACATGCTTAATATCAATACGAGCGAGATAATTCGGTGTTCCTAGTTCTTAGGTGGCTCACGGTGTTCGCGTCGATTGATGGTGCTGCTCGTGGGATGCGCGCTCTCGGGATACTTAGTAGCTTTGATGCTCGTAATCTGCTTGTGGCCCAACTCGCTCACGTTCTCACGGAATAACTGCGCTACTAGCGGGCCCTCTAGCGAGTTTTTTATGAGATCGTGGAGTCCTGCATCGGTAAACCGAAGCTCGATTGTCTGAGCATCCACAAGTCCATGAGTGGGCTCCCCTTGATCGCGCCAGGGTAGGGCCTCCAACTTCTCGAAAACCCCATCCGTGACGACGCAGTTGAAGCCGATGCGATTGAGCGCCCGGGTCTTATTCGCGTCTCCACCGCATGCTGCCCTGAAGTTGTCCATCACCATGTCCGCGTCTTGGATGTGTGCGGCATCTGCGACACCTGGCCTCCTGTATGTGATCACTTCGCCCGCGAATGAAGCTTTGAGAGGATCGATGGTGCGGACTAAGTCGAAATCGGGGTGAGAGCTCTTTACTATGACGGCGCCTTGTGTGGGGTTTTCCACGAAGAATACTGTATCGTCTAGATCGTTCAGTATTTCTGAAAGTCGCGCCACCAAGGCTTCTTGTTCGCCTAGGAGGAATCCGGCTCTGGAGAGTTCCTGCTGCAGTTCGTGCTGGTAGATGTCGCCGTTGAAGGTTTCCATTGTCGCTGCATTGTTTGAGATTCTGGTGAGTTTCCAGTTGGCGGCTTGGAGGGCTGCTTCTCCGTTGACGCTTTGGCCGATCACTTGCCTCATGATGATGTCTATGCCCCTGCCCACGGCCGGGTTCTGGAGGCGTGTGCATTTCTGATCGAGTTGCAGGCTAGGTTTGTGATGAGCAGCCACACGGCGGCCAGTCCGCCGCTTCCAAGGCTGTAGATTTAGCAAGCGCGCCACACCCACCATCCGTAGGACTCTTGCGCTAACTAAATCTCACAATGCTGCCTCACTCGTGTCATTCCATCCCACAACCGCCAACCTTGAAAACCCACGGATTACACCTGCCCTCGACGCTGCTACAGACGATTCCCGCCAGATGCATGCATCACCATCGATCCATATACCCGAGCGCACGCGGCCCCGCAGGGAATCTCTTTCGGACCAGTTGAAAGCTCTGTCCTTGTCTGTGGTGTTGTTCCCTACCCTATGTGGATCACCACGGTCACTCGCAGTTCAATGGGTGTAAGTGTGCCTGCCCTTTACAGGTCGTCATACTAACGATGGAATGAAAGTCAATCCTTCAAACGCAGAGCTGGCACGTAATGACAAGCTATGATATGGCCATCAATGTGTGGCTAGCTGAAGGCCATGTTACTTAGCGGTTGACGAAGCGACGTGTCATGCCTTTCAGACGAGGCTTAACTAGTGATTTCAGAAATTTTACCCACAAGTAGCCTTCTTGCAGGAATGTAACCGGCAAAATATTTGCTAGGGATTCGTCTTGTATTTATCACATTGCAAATTCTGGTTTGTAATAGGTGAATGAAGATTCCGAACAAGGGTCTAAGGTGCTCGCCGAGTCCTACGAAGCAACGTTCAAATTGAGCTTCCGTGGTGAGGCATAGTTAGCTGAAGAGCGACTGCAGCAGGCTGGCAATGCCGACTCGTTGGATGCCAGCCCGCCCCAGCCTTGGGCATCTTCTATAACTAGCCGACCCTCCCTTGTGCGCTCTAGACACGTCCGCCCTCTAGAGTAACTTCGTCCCTCCAATGCGATGGCTGGATAGACGAAGAAGCACCCCTTCTACACTGGAAAGAGAATTGGCGCGTAGCGAGTCCGACGGGCGGGACGGGAAGTGAGGACGCGCACCAGGGCCGGCCGAACTGCAATTCCGCCGATCGCGTCGCAACGGAAACACCCGCTGTGGCGCCATCTGAAGAAAGCTTGATGCAACCTTATCGTGTCCAATCCTCGGCCAACCGCTGCATCGCATTCTTACTTTTCCATCAGACAATAATTGCGCTTTGTGCTTGAATCTTGAGCGGTTGGCGGAGGATTGGACACGATATGGTTGCATCAAGCCACTCGCAACGCCGCGCGGCCTCAGCTGAAATATCCCACAAAAGCCCGGCCCCAAAACTATGTGCTGAGGACCTCGACATTTTCTTGTTTCTATTCCTTTTAAGAAAAAGACTGCATATTCGCCAAACGATTGTGGTATAGCTATGGGCTAGGAGCGGTATGGTTGAGGACGATCTGCCAGCCACTGCTCTGCTGACCGCACTTACTAACGCAGCATTGATGCTCAGTTCCGCGGACTTGGGAAATTCCGGATTCTGGGCCTGCCATATCACCCATTAAGTAGTGTGCGTGGTCTATAACTTCCTAACACCCGCGACTCTTCTTCGTCATGGCTCGTCGTCTTCAGACTGACTAGGCATTTTACCTCCGATTTCTGTCTCCCATCTCGCCTCGGTCTCTAGTCAATCTACTTGGCCCCTCGCCGACGACACAATGCATTACTCTCAGTTCCTCGTCTTCAGTTTCCTTGCTCTCCTATCGCCCACCTTAGCCCTTTTGTTCCAAAACCCTCTCCCAGGAAAGCAAGGCGACCCCACGCAATGCCCCGCCGGCAAGCAATGGTACGTTTGCAACAGAAACAATTTCCGAGGCTGCTGCAGCATCGACCCATGCGACAAGTCGGACTGTCCAGACGCTTCACTCCCGCCCGCACCCATATGCCCCGGTAAAATGGTGCGCCAATTTCAACCACGCATGATCACCGTATGGCCGACCAACGGCGGGAAATTGGGGTCCGAGGAAGCGAACATCAATCTCGATAATTCCAATGCACAAGTCATCATATTCCCACCGCTGGGTCCTACAGCTGAGAACTGCTCGTTACGGTGGTATGTGCCTGAAAAACGGACCTTCACAGTGGATAAGAATGGACTCACAGAGATTTGGCCATTCGCTGCGCCGCTGCCGCCGCCGCGCGAGAAGTTCAGTTGGAATGGCATCAATAATAGACTTGGAAAGCGGGCTGGCTCTGTCGACTTTACCAATTGGCCGCCAGTTTCTGGAGCTCACGATCATATTGGTCCCGATGTGAGCTGTCGCGGTCCTGGCCCGCTTGGGAGGGCGGCGTTTCTGACGAGGATTGTTCAAGCAGCGGATGCGGGTTCGGTTAAGTTGACGCAAAATGCGATGACGGGGTGGTATATTCAATATGACTGCTAGGAACGAACTAAGGAAGTATGGTCAATCCCGTGATGATGATGAGCGGCTGGTGCTTGTCTGGCTGTCACGATTTTTCACACTCAATACCTAGATATGATGAGGGGGAAACTGTTTCGTAACATATCTCAAACGCGATGTACAATTCCATGCACTCTCCTAGGACAGTACAGAGGGGTGCAAAAAAAAAAAGAACTAATGAAAAAAGCAGTGTTTTTAATGCTAGTTATAACGTGAATGGCATGCGAGTGCATCAGGCCAGAGAGTGCATCACCCCACCAAGAAGGCGCACCTTTGCACTTTGGCCGTAATATCTCAACAACGCGACATAGAACTACTCCTCGCAAAGACAGAGTTATCTTAGCTATTCAAACAATAAAAAAGTCCCCTCTGTAAGCCAGCGACACGCCGCTGCCATCTACAATATTATGGTCGTGATCTATGATCTGACCGTACATGATGACACATTCTATATCACAGATACTTACGATGCGCGCCGCCAGCGATTTTACTCACTAGTGTACTGGCCGAGCTGCCATTGGTAGTAGTGAGAACATCGATTTCTCCTCTCGCCATGCCCCCGAACAGCTTCGAAAGGCATTCTCTTGAGCTATTATACGGCGATGGGAGGGTCTGGTGCTGAAAGGGCCAGATGAACCTTACTACTCACCCTCTGGAAACAGTAGATTCATCGGGTTGAAGAAAGACTACATCCAAGGGCTAAGAGGCACCGCTGACTTGGCTATCGTGGGTGGCCGGCGCGATCCGATAGACGAACAAGAACTCGGGACATCCTTCTATATTGGATGACTAGAGGACAAGAACCAGGTTTGCCGTCTCGAGGGCTATACCAAGTCCGTCACTGCCGTCGCCTTCTCGCCGGACGGCTAACTGGTCGCGTCGGCCTCGTATGACAAGACAGTGCGGGTGTGGGAGGCGGCGACGGGGTCGTGCCGCAGCGTGCTCGAGGGCCATACTAATTACGTCAACGCCGTCGCCTTCTCGCCAGACGAGTCATATCATCCTATGCCTCGTCCATAAAGGGATTGGCATACGGGCGCTGACATGCTATTTATAGGCCTATAGAATTAGCTTTAGAGTATGCTCTTCTTATTATAATATATAATACTCTAGACTACTCGTGCCTCCCTTTCGCGCTAAGAGAAGTAAAGATATTAGCTAGCAGTACTTATTACTATAACTTAAGTTAGTTACGCTATTATTACGTAGAGACGAAGTTTAGCGTACTTATAAGTATATAAGATTTTCTATTTTACTAACTATAGATACTTAGATCTCTTAGATTCTTCGCGAAGCTATCTACTTCTAGAGAATAAAAGAAAGAGCCTATTAATAGTAGAAGATCTCTAAAAGTCTAAGATATAAGAGAACTTACTATTTATTAGCTATCTCTTAGCCTACTTAACTAGCGTAAGTAAAGTAAGTAAACTTATTAATAAGAGGATTTATTTAGTTAGCGCATTCTAACTAGTAGGATTCTAGCACGTTATTAGAATGCTCTAGAAAGTATCTAATAGCTACTATATAGATATAGCTAAGGTGCTTTATAAGACACTCTAAAATAAAGGGATAGTAGATTATTGTATTCTTTAGGCAGCAATTTTGCTCTTGACGTTGTGTTGCATGTACTAAGTTATAAGATGTCATTGGACTTCTCTCATTGCTAAACAGGTAGATTCTTTGCTTATCAAGCGTGTTGTCCTCAAAGAACTGTTCTTGGCGGTAGGTGGACATCCAATCGGATGGGTTGTACTTGTGAAGACTTCATTTTCATCTCTTTCATTGTGCAATGAGACCTTCTGATACCGTAGGGTATTCAAGCAATCCATCAATCCGTCATATGTCCTTTGGATTATGCAGATGAAGTGTCCACAATGCCTTGGATAACTCGAACAATGCTCACAATGCCAACTTATCCTCGAATCGAGGGCATAAATAGAGGAGTCCCTAAAGCTCTTCCACTTCAGCGCCTTTCCGTTCTATGTGAAAATTAAGCCACTCACTTGGACCATTCCTAGAACAAAACAATGGCTCTTGACTTTGACGACGCATCTGCGAAACAAGCCCGGCGTGATGTGCCTTCATACTACACGCCCATAATCCCCATTGGACAAGGTGTACAAGCATGCGTCTTCCTCTGCCTGCCCACGGCTGCTGCCAACGCTGTCAACATCGCTGATTCAGACCCAACCGCTTCGCTACGAGCTCAGCTTGTTGCTGTCAAGGTTACTTCCACCATCTATCGCGAACTCCTCAACGTTGCAGTTAAAGAGTTGCGCGTTCTGAAAGGCATCTCTGAACATGCAGATGCAGACTTGCTTATGCACTTCCCACAATTGATCGATGCTGATCCCAACGCTACAGAGGAAAGCTGTAAGTGGCTAGCAATGCGTGCACTGAGCCCTGCATTGACGTTGACACACATTGAAGACCATATGCTTCAGACCAGCACAGCTCCCCCTAAAGAATTCTTTGCCGCTGTGTTCTTTCAGATTGGCGCTGCGCTGCGCTTCTTGCACAATGAGCTGCGGGTTACACATGGTGATACCCACGGATCTAATGTCATGGTCGATTTATTTGTGCAACCTGCTCACGGCTTTCCCCACTTTGTGCTTATCGATTTTGGGTGTTCGCGCTCTATTGACGAAGAAGGGGAGGCTAGGCTTCGGCATGATGTCCATATGCTCAGTCAAATGCTTTGGGGCTTTCTTCGGCATAGTTTCTCTACCCTTGACGGGACTGATACCGCACTTGGCCATGCGTGGATGGAATTCTGCTCTGTAGTGCAGCATAATGTGTGGGTTAATCTTTCCTCGGAGGAAATGAGCCCTGAAACTGTGAGCCTGGAAACAATGTGGGCACAATATGCTGGATACATGGAGCAGGTGTTGAGGAATGCCTCGCCGCAATGCCTTGCTGAGTTGCAGCGCTTTATTCAAGGAGGGCTGGAGAAGTGTGGACCGTTGGTTGACGATGAGATGCTGTTGGAAGTGGTGGCGAAGGTACAGACAGCTGATATGTATCCACCAGACTGTCTTGCCTAACTTAGTTTGCTGGGTCATGTTTCGATTTTGTTTGTCGTCATCTCGTACCTGCTTCTGTATCGTATCCCATTGATTCTGGCAACGATTCAATTCCAAATTGACATAAATGGGCAGATTACCATTGAAACCAATGTAATTTCTGAAATATGCCGTGTGCTAAATCCGTCTGCTTTCGAATCTCCAGATGTGTTCCCAAAACCATAGTGATATTGAAATAACGCTAAATGCCAGGTTTGAATGCCTGGAACCGGTGGTCCAGTGCCACGCGGTCTTCTGATATTCGCGAAATTCGAGGTCTCGTATGAACTCCCTGACTCGCATGGGAGCAGTGTGCTCTCTTCATCCGACTTTCCGCCCAATTTGAACCTGCACTACGCCACTACCATCTACTGCGTCTCTTTCGCGTCCTTGTACATTCATACCATTAGCTCCAGATTCAACTACCAAACCTCGCCCAACTTCACCTCAGCAGTCTCCAGTTTCTCATCCTTGATGATGCGACGCTTTCCATTATCAAGCATCGAATACATCCGACCCTCCAAGTCGTCTTGCGTATGATCCACTACACCAGTGACGGCAAGAAACCGGTCACGCAGCTCTGCATGTTGCTTGAAGATGATACCAGGGCCCACACCCTTAGTTTCGAGCTTCTCCATCTTCCATATATCCACCTTCAGCAGGTACACCGGCGTGGTGTCTTTGTCCGAGCGCTTCGTCTCGCTTTGGCGCTAGCATGTTGCCCAGAATCAAAATGGCTTGGAGGTTGGGGATGTGGGTAGCGGTGGAGAAATCTGTTTTCGGAAAGGCGGCTTCGGGATAGCGGTAGATGTCGGGCTCCGTAGGTTCGGTTCCGTCGAATACGATGACATCGTTGTAGACAAGGAAATTCGGACGTAGAAGTTCTCGTGCTCGCCGCCGATCTAAACTCTGCGGCCGTCAGGAAAAACTAGTTATCAAGGGAGAGGGGGGCTTTTTGGAAAGAGTACATGTACCCTTTCCAAAAAGCCCCCCCCCCTTTCGCCCTGATAATCACCAAGTAAGTCGGATTCAAGCTCTTCTTGCAATATAGAGTGTTTCAGAGACATACGTACCGGTGAGCGTTTCCCCATGCGGTTGTTGCACCAGATGGGCTCTTTGCAAGACCGATAAGGGTCTTCGGCGGAAATGAAGCGCTTACGAATTCCATAGGCGTAGTAACGTGTATTCGCCATGGCTGTCCAGAAGGGATGTTGTGTTTCTCTGGGTTTGTGATGCCAAAGCGGTGGGTATGACCGGCATTGAAGACTTGGAGGGTGATGTGGGAGAGGAGGGACTGTCGAGTGTTTGCAGCTGGCGCAGATATGATGGAGTGATAGCGTTGAGTCGATTGGGTGTCTTGGAAGGTGGTGGTGGAAGGGACGGACCCGTTTGTATGTTATGATAAAGTAGAGGGTTGAGTGCGAGCGGGGATGTGAGGGGTTCTTGTAAAATGTGGAGGCATGGGTTACGTAAGAGACAAGTGCTGGTAAGAGGTGTCGTCTCATAGCTGCGGTATGCATTTACTATGTCTCTCACCTAGGGCGACATTCGATGAAATTTTAAGACCATTTCGACCTTAATTGCTGTCTGTGTGAGAATATTGCTAGCAAGCACGCTTAACCCACATGGTTTGATTGTTTGCATAGATGCTGCATGCCTCAACGTGACTTCGACCAAACTCACCTACCGCACGGCCACCACAATACTCTGAGTGCCCTTTGGCAAACTTCTTTCACCTGCCGTGGTAGACTTTCGTACCTATGACTTCGAGTCTGCCGGTGTTAGTGGAAAATCTGCAGAAGCAACTCAAGTGGTCAAGAAGTTGCCCACAAACTGCATATAGCGCTCACGCTCCTCGTAGTGGCCAGATGGCTCGAGTTCTCCAGATGCGGCCACTATATTGGTTGTGAGCGAAGGGTTTAGTTGTCTAAGGGTACCTTACATACTTTGACCTTGGGAATGTGACGGAGCCATGGTACAAGACATGCCCTGGGCATCGTCGTAGCAACCGTTGATGAGGAGGGTCTTAACTTTGATTTCGTGCACAGCCAGATATCCCTCCCAGTCTCTCAATAGCCCAGTCGGGAAGATCTCCGATTTTCCGTACTTACTTCAATCAGCGAAGGCCCAGACCTTGTGGTTAGCAATACTTACATCGTCTCGTAAGCCATACGGTCCTCCTGCACATGCCCCAATGCCTTGACTACGCCCTCCGGGAACGGATCTAAGCGGCATAGATGCTTCTTAAAAAATCACCATGGACGCGTTCTTATACTTCTCGCTTTCAAAGTCCTTCTCCCTTTCACACTACTTCAACGCCCTCTGCGCATCATCTGGCAAGCCCTTCAGTTCCTCCACGCCCTTCAACATCAACGGTATGCTAGCAGGAGCGTTTGCGAGGATCAACTCCCGCAAGCCAACCAGCTTGCGCACCGCATACATGCCAGCCAACATAACACCCCAGCTCTGAACAAGGAGATGAAAGCTAGTGCTACGGCGGCCGAGGTAGTCGATCAAATCGTCCAGCTCATCAATAGAGGTTGAAGCTCCAAAAGTCTTCACCGCCCGCTTTCTCAGGCAAAGCGGTGAAGTGGCCACATCCGATCTAGTCATAGAAGATGACGGGGATGCGGTGCGAAACGTGGAGGTCGGCCAAGGGGAGCATGTACTCATGTGCGCAACCCTAGCCACCATGGAGTGCGATTAGAGGAACGACGTCCGGTTTGAGTGAAGGCTGAATCTTCCACCATGTGAAGCAGGGCTTCGAGGTGCCAGGAATGGCAAAGGATATCTCGCCAGTGGAGGGCTTGAGGATGGGCATTGTAGGTGGCGCGGTGTGTGTGTGGAGACGCATAGATATTCAAAGGGTAGATACAGAGGGAGTAGCATGGAAAGGTGAGGTGCAAATTCCGCTCAGAGGATCAAAAGGAGGAACGAGCGCCACTTCTTTCCTCGAAATGCGCACGCTACTGGTATAAAACGTCACTTTTATACGAGCACGGATAGGTGTTGCCTTGGTCTTGCGTGTCCTTCAGGCTGCAGCGCCACTTGGGGCCAATATGGGGTGGCACTGCCCGGTTCTAAGCGCCGAGCCTCTTCAGCCGCACTCGTATGCATCTCATTCGATATAAACCGCCATGCGCAACATGAATTTCGTGCGATAATAACACAATGATACGCATTTTTGGCGATCCGAACGAACGAAATATCTCCATCGCATGGCAACCAGAGCCACAAGGTCGTGGGACCTGGCAAATCCTTTCGACATGCATCATTACGATGTCCCTATGCGTTTGGACTGCTGTGCACCTCAACATACCACCCGAAGAGCCGTCGAATACGCGAAGAATTCTGCGAGCGGGTTTCCGCAAAGCAGGATGGTTGACGCTAGGTCTTTTTGCGCCTGAGGTGGTTGTGTATGCGGCTGCAGTGCAGTATCTAGAGACGAAAAGGGACTGGAGGGGCGAAAAAGCGAAAGTAAGGCCCGCCAGATCCCGTCAGTAGCTTAATCTCATGACCATAGTGGACGACAGCGGAGCGATTTCTTGTCAACATGGGCGGTATTGCAGTAGACCCGCGGGAGTGGGAGACGCAATATCTACAGGATTATGAGCAACATTTGCATTACTTTACACAACATGCAATCGATGCCATCAATAGCTGGGATTCCAACTTACTCTCAAGCTTCTCACCCGATTTAGTGAGCGACAAGAGCAAATCTAACGTGCTCGCGAAGACCTTGGTATGCGTTCAGGCACTCTGGTTCATTACGCAGTGTCTTTCACGCTTCGGCCAGTCACTTCCTATCAGCCTTTTGGAGGTAAGCTGCGATATCAGCTTTTCTTACATACAGTACCTAATCAATAATACTATATATAGTTGAACACGTTCGGTCACTGTCTGTGCGCACTCCTGATCTACATTCTGTGGTGGCACAAACCTCTCGATGTCAGCCAGCCAGTCATCCTAAGAGGGAAGTCAGCCCAGCAGTTTCTCGCATGGAACGTAATGGCTGGGGGCAATCTCGAATTCAACATCAAAGACAAAGACGCCAGCTCCCTTCCCAGCTCCCGAGCAAATTCCGTTACACGTCCAGCCTCGCTATCCCGACTCAACCACAACTACGGCATACCCCATCCCACGCCATACTCCGTCACTCTTCAACCTGGCGACGAATTCTTCAATACCGGTCTCCGCTACAAGCTAGCGACACCTCGGGACATAGGAGAAGAATCAGAGATGCTCCCAAGAGAGAGCATGTCACGGACTCTGGACACCCGCGAAATCGAGTGCTGGAAGCTGTCAGTGCCCGTATGGGAAGCTCTAGGCAGGCCGGATTATAAGTACGTGCGCAGTAGACCGCCGCACGACTTTCCCAATGACTCATCGTTCCATGATGGGCCTATTTGGACGATCCTAATGATTACTGGTGTCCTATATGGCGGCTTGCACGCCGTAGCCTGGAACGCCCCATTTCGCAGCGAAGTTGAGGCCCTGCTATGGCGCATATCGTCAGTCTCGATCATGGGCTACGGTTTGGGGTACTTTGCGCTCTATCAAATATACAACGGGTTCAACACCGCTCCAGCAAGTATCACGTTCTCGCTATACGCGACGTGGCGATGCAATCCGTTCTACTTTCGCGGTCAAGACGACGATTGGCCGTCAATCTTCAAGATACCGGCAATGGTGCCGTTCATATTGTTGAATGCGTTGTACGCGCTGAGTCGGGCATATCTTGTCTTTGAGAGTTTTTGGGGTTTGTTCCATTCGATACCTGGGGTTTTCGAGAAGCCGTTGTGGGCGAACTATGTGCCGCATCTTGGATAGTATGTTGTCTTGGAAATAATGATAATGAATATTGATCTAAAATCGAACAAAGAGGTCTATGTTGTAACGCTAATGACACTCCAGCTACTGCGACGTTTCCATTTCTCGTCCATCCAGCTTGGACTCGCAACGCGGTCCCAGTCAGCCTTCTCCAGGTCATTCCCGTAGTGCACTTCGACCACGACTTCTCGTGTTCTGAGAACACTTTCTGATCGTGCCAGTGGTAGCTTGGTAAGCTTGCCGGTCTTCTCCTTTCCGCCTCGGATGAAGGTTGTGAGGCCGGGGACGACGTCGGAGGGCTCATGTTTTGCGGCATCTTGCAGTTCTTCCTCGCTTTCAGACTTGCTCTTCCGTTGTGTCAATGTTCCAGGTGTCCACTTGTGGCTGCAAGCGCTGAGCTGCATTGATGGACAGGGTCGTTGGCTAGCCTGAGGTATGAATGCGATGACCGACGCTGCAATCAGGGCAGTGCAGACTTCAAGGTACGTGAGGAATGTTTGGAGGGGTGTATCGCGGGCAGTGCCTTGAGTGTTTTGGAGCTTGTTGGTGCGTGTAATCGAAATGATGATGGTTCCCAGCCAAAGGAGCGAGTGGATAAAAACGCCGACTCCGTGCCGCAGGGAGTTCATGGTTTGCGAAGCTGCAAAGAGTGGCATAGCTATCACTACGAAGCATTAGCTAATCATATATATTTACAGAGAGGAGCACCAAGTCACTGACCTAAGCTTGAAGTCAAGCAATCGACGGATGTTGCGCCGTACATCAAATTGCGGAAGAGCCTCAGCCTATCTAGGCTGGAGCATTTCGCCGCTGTGCACTTTTTAGCTAGCCCTTCGAGGCTGAGGCAAAGGATACTGCTTACTAGCATCATTCCCTGGATATGGGCATGCGATGAAAGGAAACAGAAGTATATACACCCACGCGATACTGATCGCAATTGCCGTAGCGATCCAATACCGTCTTGTTGGTTCACTGTTCCCTTTGGAGCTTGACTTTTTGAAGTATAAAAGGACTGAAGCCTTGGATGCGAACATAGCTGTACCGGCCAAGCAGTAGAATACGTTCAGGCGATCTATGGTTCTCGCAGCTATCTGAAGGATTTGAGGTCTTGGCAGGGTAGAAGTGGCCGGTCCTAGTATCGATATGCCCATCATGATGTACGCATCAGATAACGTAATATAAAGCAAGGCAGTTGCAGCCATTAGGCATGATATACCGAAGATAACGAAAAAATCGTCCAGGACGGGTCGGTGTTGGGATCGCCATTTATATATGAGTCGGCTGAAAGAGGTGAGCGCCGCGATGGCGAAGAATATCGAGGTCGAAGACTGATACGTACATGAGTATCTTCATCATAAGACGCGAAAAGAAGTACTTACCAAGAAGGCTACCCGCGATATATGACTACCTTGGTCCCCTGTACTCCTCAACTCATTGAAGTCAACCATGATGAACGTCCGATCACGTGCCGCATGGGCCTTGTGAGTCCTGAAACTCCAACAGCAGGAACGGAGTGAATCTCGCAGCAAACCAACGCGATGATCAGGACCACTTTATTGTCTTCGCAGGTGTAAGCTTCCTTCCGAGACATGCATCCGGCTCAGCCTTGTCTAGGATGTACTGGCCCCCTCATGCAACGTGCGACAGAACCAGTACCCATCGAACACCGAAAGATTCAATAAGTTTATGAAGGAATGCGGCAAGGCAAATCAAGGGTTTATCGATTTTCTGCGAGCGTCGCAGGGCAGGCGTATTTACAGGCGAACATCTTGGGCCTGGGGACCACGAAGCAAGCTTTCGGTGTAGTTGCATAATTACTCGATCAAGCTAGACGTGCACCATAATCCGGGGAAGAGGGGAGGTATTGGTGCTGCTTACTAGGCTCGGGGATCGTTCGTGAAATTGTACTGGTGCCAAGGCTTTTGGTTCCCGAGGAAGGATCTCGTCTGGGGGTCCACCTGCCACCCGAGTACAATAGCCTCCCTTTAGCGCAATTCCATGAGCAACACTACGCGGAGCCGATCGCAAAGGTCAGGAGAGTAGGTGCCGGCGTGGATAGGCGCTTGAGATCCAAATTGAGGAGCCAAAGCGAATAAAAGCATTGCCATATCCGTACTAGCGTCAATACTGTTCCAACACTTGAACACTCGTCCTCCGGAGGTTTGAAAGGCGCTCCATCAAAGGCCTACCGCTTGTTTTCCTATCAAAGGAATACATGCGTAGTAATGCAACGCAGTTTTCAGACCATGCCTCACCAATCTCTGGTGCTGGAAATGCTGCGTTCCGCGCGATAATGATTCCATACTTGGCTCTTTTGCGTGCCTCGGGCGGACGGTATCCACATGCCATGAATGCATAGTAAGTCGACACCTCGTATGGACAGTAGAGGGTGTATATCAGACGCGTTACGCTGGGTAGCTGGTGTTGATGGCGAATTTCAGCGCAGCTCCCGCCAGATTGGCCAAGTAAGTACAAATGGGATTGCTATGCTAAAGAAGGAATGCCTTTGCGATCGAATTATGTCAATAAGCTAGCGACGCCGCAGGATATGCTGCTTTGGCGTGAAGGTGGTGAAGAGAGCAGATGTGACCTGTTCGCGGGGCGAAAATACGTTCCCGATGCCGGTATTAATCATCCAAGAAGCGCACGCGCCCCCTCCTGCTCTGTCTTCCTGACAAGTGTCTTCCAAACAACCGTTGCGCAACGATCGTAAGCCATCAAGCTGTGATGATATCGAAAGCATGCCTGCGATTTCGACTGAACCCTATGAGACGAGATCCGGCTGCGTATTGGATGGTCCACGGCTGAAAACTTGGCGCGTCTTGGTGTTTGGGGGCGGACCTCATGTCGCTGCCTGCTGTCGTTCCTGTCGTTCTGCAACCCTCTCCAGCCAATACTGGTCTATTTACCCAAGCTACGTCTCCAGTCCCATGAAAGCCAACGTTCGCACCAATGGATTCGACATTCGCCTCGACAGAGCCCGCAACGGGTGCATCAGCATCGCCCTCTAGACCATTCGAGACCTACCAAGAATATGTCAAACATTTAGTCGCGACGTCCATCTATCAACCTGACACGCGGCTACTCAACACGACGCCAGTTATAAGAGATGGACAGTTTGGGGAGGACTTGTGGTTATTGCAGTGTATGGCTGATCGAACTACGAGCGTGTTTCGGTATTTGCAACAAGACCAATCAGCGGACGATTCAACGAGTGTTATGGGATCGCAGTCCATGAGCATGAGGAATCGAGGTCTTCCGATCCAAGAGACACGCGATTTCAAGATCGTGAAGTCCGATCATCAATTTCGACACCATCTCCGTGGTGACGATGAAGTCAGATACCAGATTGTACTTGTTGCGCTTGGTAGCAACAACTACCCGGCGGACTGGATGATGGATATTCTGGGGCTGGGATTGGATATGCGGCCTGCTATATGGAATTATCTGCGCACGCAACGCCCTCAAGGCATTAGTCGGCGCTCGGGTGCGGGCGGCCCAGTGTTTTGGATCGACCGGACTCGTCTCATAGACGTCGGCGATCATGTCTTCACTATTCTTGAGTCCATCCCTGGTTCGCGGCCGGAAACAGGTATGCTCGGATGCCAAGGTCCGTATGCCTGGCCGTTAGGCTGATTCTTGACAGCGATAATCTTTCTTAGCAGCCGGATAGGGCCCGAGGGGTCTTCTTATATGAAGACTCAGCACATTACTGCTTCACCTCCTGGTATTCCGCTAACCATGATCCATCCTCATCCACCACCTTCCGTGGCAGGTCGGCCATTGCAGGAAACGACCCTTCCGGCCATCGACGAAGATCAAGCAACTTGGACCTGCAGGCGAGCCATAGTGACCATGGGCCAAGTTCCGGACAGCTATGGTACAGTGAACTTCTTTTTTGCTGTATTGAAAAATCTGGTCAGTTTACATCTGGCCAAGCCCTCGAGAAATATACCCGACCTTGACAGCCCCAATGCGAAAGACGAGGTGACTTTGAAGTACATGAACCACCAAGGAAACGCTACTAGGATAAATTCACGTGTGCTCTGGACCCGCCTCAGAGGTGAAGCTGAGCAGCAACGCCTGAGCTTGAACGACCTGCCGCATTTCGTACGACGTAATTTCGATAACACCAATGATCGTCTCAGAACGGACCTCGAAGAGCTTCAGATTATGTGGGGGCGTTACGTCACCGAGTTGGAAATGGCCGAGAGCCGATTGAGAGACCATATTGGCATGCTGTCGACGCAGAAGAGCATAGAGATGGCTGAAAGGAGCATTGCTGAGAGCAAGCGTGTCATGCTGCTGACCGCTCTCGCTTTCATATTTCTTCCTATTTCTCTTGCCGCGTCGATATTTGGCATGAACATCCAGCAAATCAACGAGACCGGCCATTCGATAAAAGCTTTCATTGTGACCGCAGTTGTACTTGTGATAGCAGCTTTGTTCTTTTGGGGCGCTTCCGCAGGCATCGCTGACTTCAACAAGGCGAATCGAGACATCATACGCAGCGGAATAGCCTGGCTTGGGGGGTGGAGCAGGTATGCCTGGTTCAAGGTCACGCATTGGGATCCTCGTAGGCGATTTCGCCCAGGCGTCAGAAGATTGGCTACGCAACCAGTATCTGCAGTAGGAGCTTGAGACCGAAATGCACCCACGAATACGGTGTCGTTCCAATCAAAGAGGAGCTTGCTACTGGGAAGGCCTTTGACGCCGACTTGGGACTTGAGCTCACTCCGCCGCCCTCCTCGCCTCCTCCGGCTCCGCCAACATCTCAACTTTCCACCTTGGATCCTCACTCTCCCTCATCGAGGCCCACCCCAACTGGATCTGCATAACCTTCTGGTCCCAATCCTTCGTAAAGCTCCTCACCTTCCCGTCCTCGATCTCGAAAATCGCTGCAGCACTCCACCTTGCCTTCCTGGGCGGCTCGCTCCTTTCGATTCCCTTATACGGTTTCCCGCAATGACTAGCTGATGCCGTATAGCGCAACAACACGTGCGAGTCCTTGGTCTGGGCTTGGTCGTAGCGCTCGCTATGCAGATCAGACACGGATTTCATGACGATCGAATGGGATTGCGCGTAGTCCATGGGCGTTTGGCAACCCGGAAAGGTGGAGGGTGACCAGAACCATGCGTCGTGGTGGCAGAGATGGGACACTGGCCCACTACCCGTGTTCTTTTCGGGGAGAAGGCGATGCTCATGTATTCTTTCGCGACGGCGATATTTTGTTGTTGGGAGGCTTAGTGGGAGTACTATAGAGGCTATGGGATGCCTCTTGGGCATATAGAAAGGACCATACCTTTTCCTCAGGCGTCTGCTTGGTTGAAATGATGACTGACGGTTGTTGGTCGATCCTTCTCCACTGTGGAATCCAAAACATCAACGCTCGTCGAAAGCTTCATCGTCCTGAACACCAGCCGCGACGACTACTCGTGGATATCACAGAGGACACCTAATGATCTTACATGCCAAACAAAGACCCGATACCCGATGAGATCTCGTGGTCGTATATAGCGCCATGTAACGCCTCCTTCTAACCCAGCCGCAAATGACCACTCTTGTCTATTTACTAGGAAATCCTCATCTGAATCGATGCACCAAATCTATCCAATCATCAAACATAGACAAGATCTTGGGCGCTTACAGCTCACTGCGACGGCTGCCGAAGCGGCGTCTCGTCGTAGTGAACGTAATACGCCCTTTCCTGCACGATGATATTGTCGTCAGACGACTTATCATTGCCCAGCGCCTCCACAGTTGCCGTATTTGTCCGAATATGAGATACCGACGATGCACTTGCAGTTATTGTCGCTTGATTCCTTAATCCGTCAGGTCTTAGCCTCATCTGCTCCTCTTCGACCGCCTTGCTGCCGCGCTCCGGCCGTGTGGATGCCGTGTACTCTAGGTCGTTCATCGAGCTGATTGTGGCTGATGGGTATGTTCCCTTAGAGCCTTTCATGTTGGTGCTAAAGTCGGACATTTTGTACGCTTGAGCTGTAGAGCCGTGGACGCGCACGAGTTCGCCGTGGCCGAAGCCCGTGTTGAGGTTCTCGGTGAAGGACTTAAGGGCGGCGATGGTGATGGCTGCTAGCGAGTAGGAGAGCTCGACGGCCTGCCAGATAACGACGATCGCGCCGTCGAGATACGCGTCGGAGGAGGTGGAGAGGTTCTGGACAGTGTGATCACGGAAGAGGGTGAAGACGATGGTGCTGCGTTGGTGAGCTGACGGCATCGACTAGGGAAAGAGGGAAGACTGACGGAAGTCTCAGCCAGAACGCCGTGACTACGACGATCTTCGTCTTCAGTGACATCTGCAGACGCCAGGTGAGGTGTACTGGCAGGGCAAGGAGGACAACCTCCGACGCAATGTCAAGACCGGTGATGGCCTGCCACCTGCCACCCTGTTTGGGGCATTTCGAAGCATTGGAGCGAAAGTCCCAGGAAAAAGCATCGCCCACTGAACACTCAGCGGTGATTAGCACTATGGAGGCCAAACACTGACATACAATCAGTGCCAGCGCCGCATACTGGAATCTCCTGTGCGACGACGTCCGAGAAGTGCGCATCAAGATCGCTACCACCGCGGCCTTCGAGAGACATAGTGAAATGATCCATGTTACGTTGCCGGCCAGAGTGATGCTGTTCAACCTGTCGATCGTGGACTGCGGCTCAACGAGGACATGAGCAATAGGATGGCCCAGCCCGGCACCCGATTCGACATAGCCGCAACCGAAGAAGACCAAAGCCAGCACCTGCAAGCAGATCAGCGTTCGGTGCAGCCCATTGTAAGTCACTGAGCTCGAGGGTAAAACTCACCACTGCTAGCAGCACAACCAGGTCATCGGACCCAAACGCGTGCCAGCGTACATATGATCGCAGAGCAGCGAAGCACAGCGTGTAACACAGACACAGTCCGAGGGTGAGCTTCAGTCCATCAACGTTGCCAACATGGTGGGCAAAGTCGTTGGTCGACGGCTCCGTATCTGACATGGTGAGTCGTCTCGGGTGAGGAAAAAACAGACCAGATCGAGTACAGATGACGCGCGAAGCACGAGGCGATACCTGAATAAGATATCCATCCTCGCACACAACATGGACATCTCCCAGTCGACCGGCAATCCATCGCAGCTCGTTCGCAACAGCTGGCGAGCGCCAGCCTCACGCGGCAGACCACCTGCGACAATTCCTTTTTCAAACCACTGCCTCAGACCATGATCCCTACGCCATCCAGGCTACAGCTCTAGTTAAAACAACAAGATTACGATCAAAATGCTCGAGCCGCTTCCACATTGCGCACCCAAGGCGATGTCGCCGGCTGAGACAATTGGTCTCGAGTCCCAGGTGCGTTTGGATGAATAAAAGAACATGAGCTAGTCAAGCCATGCATCAAGCCCGCTGGACCCGGGGGCGAATCAAGCGTCGTCGCCTATCTCCCTCAATACGCGAAGGCCAATGCTTCGTCCTTAGCGAAGCGATGCCGTCCCGCCACCCCGCCAACTTGCCCCCACGACCTCCCGTTCAGCTTGCTGATCTGCCGCCTTTGGCCCGTCCCTCGAACACGAGGTCAAAAGTGCATGATTTTTGTTTCTTTTTGACCTCGTTCTCGCCCGCTGCTGCGTGGGCTTGCTGCAGGTGAAGAAGTCCGGGATGGCCATCTAGATGACCATGTGGGAATCCTTCACCGTTACATGAGGCCCACGGTACCAGTCTGTCGGCCCTGCAATATGGTGCAATGCCTGGTGTCAATGTGTACCGGAGCTGCCAGCCATGAATCATCTCCAGACTCGCCACTCGGCATCCAAACCTGATTAACAGACGAGAAACGGCCCATTAGCCTCCGGCTCCCTCCCGTCAATTCTTCCTACCCGAGCAAACCTACCCTGTCCTATCGCAGCGGGACGGACGCGGCACCAGTGGCTTCGCTGGCCTCACCAACGAAAGTCCAGGCCCCCCTCTCCGTCGCCTCAGCATTCCACTCACCGACAGACGGGGCGCCTAGCGGCATACGCGCACCAAACTCACTGGATTACCGTCTCGGCGGGGAAACGCCATCAGTAGTACGGGCGGGCTGGGAGATCCGCCATTAGCTGAGAGCGACCCGTTGCAGGGGCTCGGCATGCAGAGACATGTTGAGGATACGGGACGCGGCAAAAGAAATTCCCCGCGTCCAAATTCCTTTGCACGTTCTTTACTGGTTTGAGTGAAGGGCCCGTGGATCCCGCGATCTAGGTCGCTTATCGTATGAAAGTCTCTGGGACGTTGAACGTGTGTCACGGAAACTGGGTCGGAGGTAGTTGCTGATTGTGGTTGGAGGGTTTGCCGCACCGTTTTTAGCAGACTTATACCTGCCCAGCCTCTCGTCTGACCGCACGAAGGTCGTCTGCTTGTGCTCGTTCGGTGGACTGTGTGTCCGTGTGGTTGCGTTTCGTCCTCGTTGTATTTCTCGTTGAGATTCAGAATGGCTTTCGAGGAACCCAAGACGGCGCACTCCTCAGTGGAGGAGTACGAACTCGGCGGGAACAATGTCGACACCATGCGCAGCAGTGCCATGGGTGGGACATCGCATGATGCGCAGGACATGTACCGCATGGGCAAGAAGCAGGAATTGAGAGTGAGTTTTTTGCAAACTGTCCACCCAAGACTTCGAAGACTGACGAATTGTTCAGAGAAACTTCCGTCTCATTTCGATCGTCGGTTTCGTGGTCGTCTTGCAGTCGACATGGGAATCCGCCCTGCTCTCGGCCTACTTCGGTCTCTTCAACGGTGGCACTGCGGGCGTGATCTGGATGACCATTATCACCTGGGTCTTCGTCATGGCTATGATTGCATCTCTCGCGGAGATGGCATCGATGGCGCCCACCGCAGGAGGACAGTACCACTGGGTGAGTGAGTTTGCGCCGAAGTCATTCCAAAAGTCGCTGTCGTACGTCGTCGGTAAGGCTCCCATCTTCTTTCTCGCTCGTTCGCTTCGACGTTGTTTCCCAATATTAGCAAGCCACGGTCCCCCAGCGAAGAGGCAGCATGAACCCAATTGACAATACCCACAGGATGGTGCACAGCCCTCGGCTGGGTCTCCGGCATCCCCGCCTGCGCGCAAATGCTTTCCGGTCTCGTCATCGGACTAGTCCTGCTCGTCCACCCTGACGCCCCCATTGGCGAGCTCTGGCACGTCACTCTCATCATGTTCCTGTGGCTCTTCCTCATGATCGGCTTCAACATCTTCTTCGCGCAGCACCTGCCCCTGGCCGAAGGAATCATCCTCGTCCTCCACGTCCTCGCCTTCTTCGCTTTCCTCATCTTGTTCTGGAGCATGGCGGAACGCTCACCCGCGGACGAGATCTTCACGACGTGGACGAATGGAGGCGAGTGGCCGAGCATGGGTGTCAGTGCGCTCGTGGGTCTCGCGACGCCGCTGTGGTGCTTTATTGGACCTGATGCTGGTAAGTCCTATTGCTATACCTCCCTGACGACGAAATTTTCTAGCAGCATTGGCTGACACAATGCTCAGGCGCCCACATGTCTGAAGAACTCAAAGACGCCGGCGCTGTCCTCCCCAAAGCCATGATGTGGGCCACCTTCTTCAACGGCATGTTCGGCATCATCATGATGATCACCTTCATCATTTGCGGCGGCGCGCTCGACTCGGTCCTCAACTCCGCAACCGGCGTCCCCGTCCTCCAGGCTATATACAACGCCACCGGCTCCATCGGCGGCACCGCCGTCATGGGCGTCCTACTCATCATCCTGACCTTCTTTGCCGCCGTTTCCGTCGCTGCGTCGTCCTCGCGCCAAATCTGGGCGTTCGCAAGAGACAAGGGATTACCGTTCTCGGCGTGGATCGAATATGTTCGTCCCGGGTGGGATATCCCCGTCAATGCGCTGCTGGTTTGCTTAGGCGTGTCGCTCGTCCTGGCTTGCATCAATTTCGGATCGGATGTCACGCTCAACGCTATTGTGTCGATCTCGAACGCTGCGCTTATCTTCTCGTATATCATCTCTATCGGGTGTGTGCGTCTTAAGCGGCTGCGTGGCGAGGCACTTCTCCCCAGGCGCTGGAGTCTGGGCAAGTTTGGTGGGGTTATTAATGATTTTGCGCTGATTTTCTTGGTTGTTGCGTTTATCTTTTCGTTCTTCCCCATGACGCCGAACCCGGCGCCGGCTGATATGAACTGGGCCGCGTTGATGTTTGGTGTGTTGGGTATTTTGGCGACGATTACGTATTTCGTTAGTGCGAGGCATTCGTATATTGCGCCTGTTTCGCTGGTCAAGCAGGAGTAGAGTGCTTTCTGGGAGAGGCAGGGGGTTTTATGCGTTCGAAAGTATGGGTGAAGAGATATACATACACGCGAAGAAGGAAGTGATGAGTAGACAAACAACCAATCATCAAGTATGCCTCTTTAATGAACAGTCTCGTATTGGTTCATGCCTATACCGAGTCTGAAGAAAAGGCTTTTGAAATACGGTGCCATGAAGGCGAGCTAAATTCCATACAGCCCACCGACAGCCACGCGCGGATGCTTGATAACTAAGACATTGTGACACTCTTTGCTAAGTCCAAGGAGGTATCTGGATTAGATCAATTCCGCCCGTTTTACAATGCACTGACCTTGCTGGATATGGTCACCAGGCCAATTTTGCTTGAATGCGTATCGCCGACCAGCTCTAAGTCCCAGGTCAAGTTGAAGGGGAATTTCTTCTATGTTGTCCTTAGAGTACCCGTTCCCCGTAGCCCATCTTGCAGTGAGGCGGGCCGCACCCATGGCCCCTTCGTATGTCACTATTTCGTGGCTTCGTAACTCTGGCGGCAGGCTATCCTGTACTGGGTTCACTCTCAAGAAATCCTGGGGTGGTCTATGTCGCCGACTCAAGGAGGTTCCCCCTGCTCCTACATCAATTTAGTACCTCCAGATGACAAGGCTGCGAAAGGGTTTGGGGACCGCTTATGCGTGTTCTCCTCGAGTGACTTCAGTGTCCTGGCTGCTGGTTTCTTGAGCTTGTGTGATAGATCCGCGGCGTCGGGAGAAGCAAAGTCCATATATCTACGAACAGCACCTAGAGACACAGTCTGGAAAGCCGGGTCATCAGTAGGTGGAATCAGGGGATTCGAGTGTGCTACAGTGACACATCCTCCAGATTCCTACCCTTGTCTCTGGCCAAGGCGCCAGTTCGGCTACGCAGGATCAATATTCCGGAGCCCAATACAGGGAATCGAGGTGGAGGCCCATACTTAGACAAAGCACCACCTCCCTTCCTCGAGCCAGAAGCCCTCGCTCGTCCAGTTACCGATCGAGCAGGCCCCACGAACGAGTCATCAGGATCCAGTTCCTGCCCGCCCACACATGTATTACTCGTCGATTGTCCGGCAAGCAACAACCCATTAGAAGTCGACGGAGAGATCCGGTCCAAGGGCTCATTATTTGCGGCTCTTCCTTTCTTGTCGTACACTGCAGTTTTTCCCGCCTGGTAACCTATAGAAAGAAGCATCTATTGAGTGCCGGGGCTAATGGGCTCCTCTACCGGCTCTTTATCACGGGAACTTCGATCGAGTACACTCTGCACAGAAGTTGAGGAACCTGTCGCCGTATGAATAGGCTGAGAAGGAACAGGAATCTGGGAAGCAGGTGCTGCGTGAGCGGGCCTTGCACTAACACGTCTTCCCAAGGTTGGCTTTCGTGGACCCGAAAGAGAGACGACTTGTTGCGAAGCTCCCTTTTCTCGGTCAATATTGTTTTCTCGGAGTTCGGTAGGAGGCACACAGTCCAGCGGTTTCTCCTGCTCTTCTACATCGGCTGTTGAGGGGACGTCTGTATGCTGGTCGGAAACACCTGCATCCTGACGATAAATACGGCTGTTCGTCTGCGCGTCTCGCTCATCATTCCCATCAACCCGTCGAACATTCTCCTCCGTAACCCCCGAGAATCCAGAGAACGCACGCGTACCGGCCCCGGCAGCGTGCTGGCTGCTCGCAATAGCACGCAGCCTTTGCTGTCTCTCCCGCGACAACACATTCCTCGCTGCGCGCTCGGCAGCTGCTCCTTGCGTCTGCCGGATATGGTCGAGCGCCTGATTCAATGCGCCCAACAGGAAGACTTCGTTAGGCTCAGCCCCTTCCTCACCGTCAACCGCCTCCCCAGGCCCCGACATCTCCATACCGACCTCACCTACATGCTCCTCACACTGTGTCAGCCCCGTATAATCACTCGAATTCACAATCCTAGGCAACTTCGGAGTCTCAATCCCACTCAGTCAATTCTGTATAGGCGCTCGGTAGTCATCAACGGGCCCGCTCACATGCTCAGCCACGTCTTGTATGCCTTCGATCACGCCGTTTTCGTTACCCCTCTGTGCAAGGCAGGTGAAGCAGGTCATCGAGCGCGCTGCGCGCTTGAGATTGGTGGATAGTCTGCGAAATCGTCTGCGAGTAGTATTGGCGTCGTTTACGTTTCTGTTGGCGTCTGTCATAGCGAGCGAACGGTGATATGGTAAAATCGTAGCGGCAACGGTAACAATGATCGAAAATGAGAGAATATGCCAATGAAGCGATGTGTTGTGTATGGTGGAAGAATGGGTGGTGGGCGGAGACAGATGGCTTTTCGGGATGAGGAGGCAAAGTATTGGGAAGAAGAAATGCCCCGTAGAGACAGTGGATTGATGCAAACACCCCATCCATCGGACTTTTAAACGCCTCCTTAGTCCGGATATCGATGCAAAGCCAAACAGCAATGTGTAAAGAAGACGCCAATAACATGACCAACCTCACACAAAGGGAAAAGAATACCCGCTCGTAACACACCGTCCCAAAGCGAATGAAAACCGCTAAGACATCGCCAAACACGCGCCAAGTAGATCAAACACAACACATTACACCACACACTTTCTCCCCCAACCTTCGTCTACCGTCTCTTACACCTCGACTCAAACCTCCACTGCAAACTCTCTCTCCCCCTCCCCCTTCTCCTCACAATTCACCCCGGGACACCGATTCTTCAACGCCGCAATCTGACTCTCCCTAAACCTCGCAAAATCCTCCGGACTCTCCTGCTCCAGCCTCTTCAACTCATCCGCATTCTCCACCATATTATCAAACGCCTTATCCCAGCCAACCCCCTCCGTCAACTCGCGCAGCTCATCCCCGCTATACCTATAGAAATGTTGCCTCAGTGCATACAAATGCGGCGGCAAGTCTTCGTCCGGCAGCATCGGCGTGGTGTTCGGCGCTGCGTATTGAGGCGCCGAAGAGGAATCGGAGGAAGAGGGACGTGATGACTGCATGAGCTCTGTGCGCACGCGGTGGCCGAGGCGGTGCAGACGGCCTTCTTCGAGTGTCTGGGCGCGCGCCGCGAGGGAGACGTCGCTATTGTGGCGCGAGCGGATGGCGAGCTTGGGGTCGTCTTCGTCCGAGTCGAGGGCGCCGGCTTCGGTGATGGAGGTGGAGAGCGTGGGCACCGTGGAGGCGGCCGGTGAGGTGCTGGGGACGGAGCTGTGCGTTGAGGCGGCGTCGCTGGGGGCGAGGCGCGTTTCGGGGAACTCGGTTTCGAAGCGTTGGATCATGCCTTGGAGGGTTTGGTCGAGGAAGAGGAGGCGGCCTGTGGTTTGTCAGTTGGTGTGCGGAAAGGAGAGGGAGAGGGGGCTTACGGTATCCCATGTCGTTGCCTGCTCTTACTTCGCGGACCAGAGCTGGCTGTAGGCGCTGTCTGATGTTTCGAGCATTGTTGAGCAGGTTCTTCGACATTGTTCTTGCCTTGCCGGACTCCTCGAGTTCATCAATCCGATTCCTGGGTGTCATGGTACCGCTCGCGGGGAGTGAGACACGTCGAAGATCGGTATCTTTCTGCAACAAGCAGTAACTGAGAGCCTTGGCTACACCTGTGCCACCAACAATGTAATCGTCATCAGGTGCTGGTGCATCGGAATCATCATGATGCACAACTTCAGCCTCTTCTCGGCCTATGAAGAGGTGCATGAGCACGTCAGGTACCTCGACCGGCTTCTGCAAGGGCTTCAGCTCGCCAAGCTCGGGAATCTCTTCGGAGAAACCCTCCATGTTGCGCAGACAGTATGCAACCACCTGCTTTGCAAGTGCCTTGACCACTTCATTACTTTCTGGGGAGGGGACATCGACGTCGACGCAGATGAGACTACGCGTCACCTTGGCTGCTACGGTGAGCGAAGCATACAAGGCGGCCGCCTCTTCTTGCGACTCTTCGTCTGTTGCAGTGGCAAGTCGGGATATCGCCGGGTTCTCAAGGATGTTGACATGAGCAATGTGAGAGCATTCGGGGAGGATGTCTGCGATTCCGATCGCCTCCGCAGGTGTCAGAGATACATCCATCAGATGTATCCTCTTCAGTTCCTTGAAGTGCGGGATGTATTTTCGCACCAAACATAGCGACGATTGATGCGAGAATAGATCACGGTTGTGTGAGAAGTCCAAGAATCGGAAAGCCTTCAAGTTGACCAACGCAGGGAACAGTGTCCTCAGGGAGTCAGGCGTTAGATCGCAATCCGCCAGACTGAGTGCCCATAGAGGGCAGTCCCTGGTCAGACTTTCGGCAATGCGACCTATAGAGTCTCGTAAAGCGTTGCCTCCGAGATCGAGACCCTGACAAACACCGGAGCGGATGTAGTGTATTACATGTCCAAGCCCGTCATCGTCAATGTCGTTGCCGGCAAGTCCGAGACGCTGGACCCCGCTAATGATGGCGCCATCAATAATCTTTCTTATTACCGGAGAGGTGAGCGAGCACTCTGCCATAACAAGCTCTTCGAGAGTGGATCCGCCTAATCGCTCCGAGATCGCCTTTGCCATGATATCGCCAATGTCTTTTGATGGCTTGTCGTGTGACACGGTCGACTCTTGTGATGAGTTGGTGATCTGAGGGGAGAGCTGAGGATTCTGAGCGGGAAATCTGATCATCGAAACGTCTAGGGCCATGAGGGATTTGCACATGTATGTGAACAGCGCAATGTGCTTCCAGCCTTCTGCAGTAATCTTGGGGTTGTTCTTTAGGACAAGCTTTTTGACAACACCTGAACGCTCCTCCGTTTTGACGTGTCCGTTCTTGACGCCATTCTCAAGCGCAGGCGCTCGTCTCCGGGTGGTCTCGGGGACCTTCGCCGCTAGCAAACCTGCCAATATGACGCGCACCTTTTCATCATTCAGATCTGCATCTTCGAGGAACAGCTTCTTGACCGGGACCACGGCAAGCCAATCCGAAAGCGTGACGACATCCGCTAGCTGTAGCCTTGAGCCGGTGAGATCCAGGCACGTTACAACACCGGCTTGCAGGACGGAGCATGCACTAGGTGCCGAGAGTTGGTCGCATATCCTCTTCAAGATCGGGGTCTCGCGCAGTTGGCAGCACCGGCGGTAAATTCGGAGCGGGTCGGTAGTGGGCCTGTCCTGGTGCTTAGGCGGGGAGGCCTTCTCAGGGTCTGCGGTGACGTAGTCTCCACTCCCATCCGAGTCGCTCCTAGTCAGCTCCAACGGTACGGACCCATTCTCCTCTGCTTTCCTGCGTTTCTTCTCTTTCCTCTCTTTGCGCTCAGCCTCGGATCGCTTCTTCTTCTCTTTCTTCTTGCTTGGCTCCTTCTTGTCATCGTCAAGCATGGTTCCTTCCGGATTGGGGGTTTCCTCGGTGCCGACCACTTCTTGTGCAGAGAGTACGGTGACGGATGCCTCCTTGTCCTTCTGTTCGGCGACAGATTCGGGATTCTTCAGAGCCTCGCCTTCGCCGCGCTCCTTCAGCTTCCGCTCCTTGCGCCTTTTCTTGCGCTCCTCGTAGTCCGGATCATCCCGGTATCTCGGGCCACCGGCGATCTCAACGTCGACGCAAAATGCGACGCGCCGCAGCTTGTTCTGATCTAGCTCAGGCACCAAGCACCTGTCCCTGTTGGGGTCCACGTTCATGACTCTCCTGGGGCATACACCGCCATGACCCGCTACTCGGCCCAATGTGCCGACCTGTGTCCCGGAAGATAGTCGACGCAGCGCATTGGAGATGAAGGACGTCTTGGGCTGCTGCGGAACGTATGGCTCGTATCCATGGCCACTCCCGTTCGATGCCGCCTGTATGCCGTTGAGAGCGCCGTTGGCCGATGACGTAGATCCGGATGCGCCATTTGCGCCTGCCGGAGATCCCTGAGCTTGCGCATGCGTTGTTTGTGCCGGGGAGTTTTGCGAAGAGAACTTGGAGCTGATGTTGGATATCCACGAGTTCTTGCGGGAGGACGACTTCTCGGGCGGGGTAACACTGCCGGGCTGCCTTTCCGCGCTGCTGCGGCTGAGTAGGCTAGGTCGTTTTATCGAGATCTTGGGCGTAGGCGGGGGAGTTGTGAGCTGCTGCGCGGGCTGCGCTGGGGGTTGGACCGCCGGAGCGCGTTCCGGCAGTTCGCGCTCAATGTGGAGGGGCTTCTGGGGTAGGCCGCCGTGCGACGAAGTGCGCGGAGGAGCATCTTTGGCAAGGCCCGGCGACGACGGAGCCTGCTGGCGGTGGTGGTGATCTGTAGAGGCGGCACAGTTAGCCCACAACACGTTCGTACGACCTTTCCGCAGCTCCGCCGACTGTGGAGCCCTTGACCGTCAGCTCACCTCGCGTAGAATGGTGCAGCCAGGAGACATCGACGCCGTGAATGTCCTCCATGCTGGCCGTTGCAGCGTTGAGTGAGCGCTGGAAATGCTACCGCCGCTGGTATATGAGGTGCGCCATGCGTCTGCGAGTGTCGACAGAGAAGCGTGTGGAAGAAATGTCAGCGGGGCTTGGGTGAAGTTAGCCGCACTGCGTCGCTGATCACGGTGCCGACGAATCGCAACGGAATCAGGCCAACCCAGGCAATTAGCAGGGCTTCCGGAAGCTGATGGTCGCGGACTGAGAGGCTGCGTGTCGATTCACGAAAAGCTGACGCTGCAGGAACTCTCGCAGATTGGGTGCTGCCGCCCAGTATATCCCCCAGACTAGTATGAGGGCACCCTTGGGAATGGCCTGCTAATAGACCCTGCCCATGACGAAAGACTGCGACTGCCGACTGTCGGCTCCCCGTCTCCACCACCCCGTGGGACCGAGATCTTTCCGAGATCACCCTCTAGCAAAGCTGCCTTTGCAATACCCTCTGCGAGACATGGCGAGGCCGGATGCTAGGCTTGTCTCCTCCTTCCGATCCCATATTTGTGTTGTTGGCGAGCATCTTGTAATCCTTGCCACAGGCGCGCTTTCACGTCTGCGACATATTGCTGCTGAGTAAAAGCGTTACAAAGTCGGTGACCGAGTCTTATCACGCTGGCTCATCCACGGCTGAAGAGGCCATGTGGCTGGCCAGCGCGCAAAACCCGCAGCCGTCGCTGATCGAAATTGGGCCTCGACTGTCGCCGTGGCGTTGCTAACGGCTCGTCACATGCAGTCCAACACTTTCCGCATTGGGACACGCCAGATGTCACTTTGTCACAATTCTAGAACATGGGCTTTCATCTTTGCCATTTGTTCAATGCTAAGAAAGCTGTACATGAGGTACGGTATCCGTTTCCATTCCCAGACGCCGTGATCCTACTTTTGACAGTGATGATGTGAAGAGCGAAAGAGAAGCAAGTGCTTAAGCCTTGAGCTCGGCAATCTTCTTCGCAATCTTCTCCCGCTTCTGCTCCTTGGTGAGCTTGGGCGTCTTGTACTTCTTGGACTCGGCCTTCCACTCCTCCTTGGTCTTCTTGGGAGCGTCGCTCTCCTCCTTCTTGTTGGGGTCCTCGCGGATCTGCTTGTGCGCCTCCGCGTACATCTCCTCCAAACCGTCAGCCTCAAGGTCGTCGTCGATGTAGCCCTGGAACTGCGACTTGTAGCGCTCCTCGTCGTCGTCGGCGAGCGTCTCCATGTACTCGGCAACGTGGCCACCGAAAATGTACTTGCGAAGGGTCTCGGAATCGAGCTCCTTGCTCTCAATGTCGTAGCCGGGGAAGCGGTTCTCCGAGTGAGGAACGAAGAGGCCGCCATCAGAAGCACCCTTCATGGCACCGAAGACACGAGCACCGGTCGAGGTGCGGGTGAGACCGACGTCCAAGAAGACCTTGAACGGGCGGCGCTCCTCACCATCAACCTCGGCGGCTTCAGTCAGGCTGAACTCGCCATCGGGCTCCTCCACACCCTCAAAGGCCTCATCGAGTTCGAGCTTCTTCAGCGTGCGGCGAGCGAGGAGGAGACCGGTGGCGTAGGCGGCAGCCCAATTGGTAAGACCGTGCTACTCGGGTCAGCAGATTAAATCATGTCGTGAGCATGGAAACATACGGTGATGCCATAGGCCTTGAGCTCGTGGGCATACGCGGCCATGAAGACCTTGTCGCCGCCAATCTCGGAGCTCACGATCTGACAGATGATGTCGCGGTTGGTGAAGCGGACGACGAGGCGGTACTTGGGTGCATTGTACTTGTTCTTGGCCTGGGTGATCAACCGCTTGCGGGCATAGTAGTCGGTCTTGCCCTGTCGGCGGCGCTTGTATTTGACCTGGTAGCGCCTGGAGGGGTTAGAATTGATCGTTGGCATCAGGAGAGGCAGTGGCTTACGAGTAGTACGCGTCGTTCTTGACGAGCTTGCTCTAGAACCCGGAGTCAGCAATTGTCGCTTCAATGAACAATCGAAGCATCTTGCAAAGACTCCCGAACAGCAGGCCACGGAGGGGACATTTGGGCCAGGCTCCGTGGCTCAGACTGGCAGAGTGTGCATCGGAACCGCAAAAGACAAGCGGGTAGCACTTACGAAAGGCATCTTGACCGACGCTGAATCGAGTGTTGCTGCAGAGGAGAAGTTGGTGGGTGGATGAAGTCGTGCTAAATGTGTGCGCTGCGCCAAGATTTAAGCGAGTACTGCAGCATCGTGGTGTTTTACGGTGGTGGGTGACCAGCACTTCGTCCGAACTTGTCGAACACAACGCGCATTGGCTGCAGTCCAGTTACAAGGAGTTCCCCATTGAGAATTGGATATCATATTAGGGCCGTTAATTGAAAGAGATTTGCAAAGCGTCGCCACAATCCTCTAATAGATGGAATTGCGGGGCTATAGTCGACTAAAAGATTGGCTCTCGAATTGAATCAAATCCCTGATGTTTAAGGAAATCCGTCACGTATCCTGTCAGGCATATACAAAATGGTCTGAATCACAGACAGAGGAGGAACTACATTCTCTCGTGATGTGAAGACTGCCATTTGGGACCATGGTAGACGCACGGACCCTCCCTCTCGCGAACGTCAACCTCACAGCCCCTCCACAGCTCTCAGGCACAGAATCCGCGAACACCCCGCGAGCTTCCCGGCGCCCCAAAAACCTCCCTTAACCTCTACCTTCCCTTGATAATCATGGCGGAAGTCCCCATTGGTGTGTAGAGTCTCGACCAACCTCGCATCAAGCATGCTTACGCTTCCACAGTGCTCGACGGCGGGACTGGTTTCCTGAAGGCTGGCTACGCAGGACAGGTTGGCCAGCCCTGAAGGAGCTACTCTGTAAAGGCTATGAAGCTAATGCGATAACCATAGAATTTCCCCGACCATCAATACCCATCAATAGTC
This sequence comes from Pseudomonodictys pantanalensis, assembly GCA_019022785.1. Classification (NCBI taxonomy): domain Eukaryota; kingdom Fungi; phylum Ascomycota; class Dothideomycetes; order Pleosporales; family Parabambusicolaceae; genus Pseudomonodictys; species Pseudomonodictys pantanalensis. The sequence continues at coordinate 51,606 of JAFHBV010000221.1, forward strand.
GGCCGGCCGATCCTGCGATCCGAAGAGCGAGATGGAGACATCGTGGTCAAGGACATTATGTGCGGAGACGAGGCGGCGGCAGCACGCTCGATGCTTCAAATAACATACCCTGTATGTTGAATACCCAACGCTGAAGAAATCTGGGATTTGGGAGGAAGAGGCTAACGCTTCCTCCGCTCAAATAGATGGAAAACGGCATCGTCAAGCGATGGGACGACATGCAACACCTCTGGGATTACACCTTCTTCGAGAAAATGCGCGTAGACCCGACCGGACGCAAGATCCTCCTCACCGAACCGCCGATGAACCCTCTCAAGAACCGCGAACAGATGTGCGAGGTCATGTTCGAGCGCTACGGCTTCGGCGGCGTCTACGTTGCGATACAAGCCGTGTTAGCATTGTACGCACAAGGTCTATCCTCGGGCGTTGTGGTGGATTCCGGCGATGGCGTCACCCATATTGTCCCCGTATACGAGAGCACAGTGCTGAACCATCTCACACGGCGTCTGGATGTGGCTGGAAGAGATGTCACTCGAAACCTGATCGCCCTGCTCCTGAGGAGAGGGTACGCGCTCAACAGAACGGCGGATTTCGAGACGGTGCGCCAGATCAAAGAGAAGCTCTGCTACGTTTCGTACGACCTCGAGCTGGACCAGCGGCTGAGCGAGGACACGACCGTTCTTGTGGAATCTTACACGCTACCCGACGGACGAGTCATCCGAGTCGGCAGCGAGCGCTTCGAAGCCCCAGAATGCCTCTTCCAGCCACACCTTGTCGACGTCGAGCAGCCCGGCATCGCCGAATTCCTCTTCAACACCATCCAGTCCGCAGATGTGGATGTGCGGAGCAGCTTGTACAAGGCCATCGTGTTGAGCGGTGGAAGCAGCATGTACCCGGGCTTGCCCAGCCGACTAGAGAAAGAGCTGAAGCAACTGTGGCTTACCAAGGTGCTCGGAGGCAACCCGGAACGACTGAATGTATGTATGCAGCCACCCGGCTACAACTTCCGCTGACCCTACGCCACAGAAATTCAAGGTCCGTATCGAAGATCCGCCAAGGCGCCGACACATGGTCTTCCTGGGAGGTGCTGTGCTCGCGAACATTGTAAGCTACTTCACCGCTTTATACGCACAATTGCTGACTTTGGGCAGATGGCGGACAAGCACGACATGTGGATATCGAAAGAGGAGTGGCAGGAGCAGGGTGCTCGGGCGTTGGAGAAGCTTGGCGCAAGGTGAAAAGCAGCGGAAAGCGTTACACCAACATGCTATAGGGAGTAGCTGCAAGCCATGGCCTCCAGCATCGTCAGTGCCCGGACTGCCTAGGAGGAAAGGGTCTGGATGCTTCTATAGCTCATTCTCGGGTTCTGAGATCCACACCAACGGTAACATATCCTTAATCTCAACTGACAATGAGACGATTCTCACCTGTCCTCCCTCTGAGATGCAGTGTACCCGTTTCAGGAGAACAAAAGTTCCGTGTATTGTGGGGTTGAGCACATTTTTTGGGCGCATTAGCCCATACTGCAGGTAATACAACGCCAGCTCTATGCCTCACATCCACCAGTGCCTCAAGCGCCCTCACAAACAGCCGGCACCATTGCTCTGGGTCCTCTTACTCGCCTTCAATCCACCCGAACGTCTCCGGCGGCTGAAGTAAAATGCAAAGCAGAAAAATGTGCGACGCACTGCGGGAGATCGACCGAGGGATATGCTACATCGTCAAAAACTGCCTCAGCCCAAGTCGTACCCAGCACAGCGGACCACCTATCAAATCCCGTGCCAACACGCTGCTCAGTATCGGATAGAAGACTCGCTGCACCGGCAAGCATGGGCACGGACTTGTGGGTGCAAGGGAGCTGATGAGGCAAGAGGTGCATTTTCGTGCGTAGATTGCAGAGACATGGAATGGCGCTAGATAGGCTTTGGAGCGGACGCAGACGTCTGCCGCTGTATGCGGTCAGGTTCGCAATAGGTATGATCGCCTCTGTTCGCACAGTGCGGCCGGTGATGCGTACTCCTTGCGTCCGGAGGCTTTCTTGCTTTGTGCTCAGCTGAGGGTCGAGGCTAGGCGATAACGAACCACTTAGCTGAGGCCCCAGTCCTTTGTCTACACTTGGTACTCAGTAAGTGTCTGCTGCTATGACGATGCCCGTTGGAGACGAGTACGATGCGGGGGTTACATCAAGCGCCCTGCGGCGTCGAAAGTTGAAAGAATTGCCGTGCAGCGTGACCGTCCGCATACATCGTGAAAATTTGCGGCTGCTGAAGCGATATCGGTTGCGAGAGTCCAGGCTGCGCGCAAATTTCACGATGCGTCGTTGGCGGTCCAAATGCCATGCAGGTTCCAGCGGATTGGTAGGGTGCGGAAAGGGAGTAGGGGCGTGCCGGCTGGCAAGCGCACCACTTTGGGCGCTGAGGGTGAAAGGAGGGCGCTGGGGAGATCACGATCGCGGGTAGTGACGGCGGCTGGAAGCTTCCGAGTCGTGCGCTCAACGTAGAATTATGTGCGCCGCAGGACGAGAGTAAGTACCGTTTGTGGGAGGCGTGCGTACCTCAAGGTAGGATTATGCTGCAGACCTATCACCAGCACTGCAGGGCAAGGAATGCGATGCGAGGGCGCGGTTGTTAGCGCCCAGCGGCACGTGAGCAGGTCCCCAGCCGGAACTTCGGCCTCGCAGCGACGGTTTGGTGCGTCATGGCCGCTGGACAATGAGCCGCCGTGACTGCTGCTCCGCTAGCCACCAGATTGCACCCCCCGCCAGCTACCTCCGACCAGGNCCAGCAAATAGATGATGATGCTATAAAGCACAGCCGAGTTTGGCGACTGGCGAGTTTGCCGGCCTCATTTGCATTGTTGGCGGCAACCCATCTGATGAATGTCCCACTCACGCCTCGTACCCGCCCTCTCCTCTCACGCGGTATAAGGCCACTGACCCTCCCCGGCGCTCACCACATGCCACCGACCCACCCCGACTGTCCATTCGCACTGCTGCCTGGCTGTCGCTCACATCAAGCACAATAAAACACTCAGCTTATTTTATTCGCGGTATGGATGCATAACTGCAGGGAAAGCCCGCTACGCGTCGTCCATTCCACCATCCACATCGGCCCGCAGCCACACGTCAACTATCGATAGTCGTCAACCTTGCCCGTCCGGAACGCGTAGCAGGCCTCTCACGCCTCAGCGCATCGAGACAGGGTCCACACCTCGCCCAAGACCTCCCGGGATCTCTGTAGCACGACGGCGCGCTCCCAGCGGAAGATCAACAGCCTCAATTTCCTGAAGAGTGGACGCGCCCAAAGTCCGCCTGCCCTCCATCCAAGCATTCCTGGACCCTCCCGCTGCCAGATATATTAGTCCCACCGGACCTCTGCGCTGGCCTCTTGCTTGGTACCCTCTTCACTCTTTACCGCCAGACTCGACTCCGCCAGATTATTATCAAACTACTCTGCGCAGGCGCTAAGTTTCCGCAAAAGTCGAATCCAGGGTCCCACCCAACACACGTCATATCTGGCCCGATTTCGCTTCACGCCGCCGCAAATAAATACATCAAGGCCGCCCTGTGGTACATGTCGCAACGATCCAATCGCAACAACATGCCGCACATGAGCTCGCCGCTGTCCCCTAGGATGGAGTCTCTCGCTATCCCGTCGCAGGCTCGTCGCCGGCCAGCCCTCCACACTCGACAATCCTCCTCGGGTACCGCCGCCAATCTGAGACTGCCGTCGCTGCCGCGATTCCACCCTGCGAATTTCGCCTCTCAGAGCTCCAGCACGGCAGCTACTCCGGCCACTGGACCCAACTCCCCTCAACCACCTCTCTCGCCTAGGGCCCATCAACGACAGTACTCTGAAGTTCAGCGGCAAATGTACGTCTACCAGCAGCAACTCATGGCCAACGCCTCTCGCCAGGCCCGGACAGCGGGCGAGAAACCCACCAGCCCACGCCTCATCCCGCTCGAGAGCCCCGGACCCGTCACGCCCATGGAACTCGAAGCCGACGGCTACCTCACTGCTGGTGTCAATACCAACGACGCCGCCTCCCACATCGACAAGCTAATCCGGGACGAAGCCCTCCGCCGCGGCGAGATCTCCCCAGGAAGGACTACCTCTGTTGGCGGCAGATGACTAGCCGACCACCCTCAGTACCACCCACCCTCTTCACGGCCTCCCAGAACAGTTGCAAAAAGATAGACGGATCGATCAAATTGCTTTCGAACCTGCAGCATGAGCGTAGAGGGGCAGTACACTGGCGTTATCCTTCCACCCATATATCCCCTTGGCACGACAGAAGCATCATCGGCGTTCTATATCAACACAACCGGCGGCAAACTTGTCACAAAAAAGTGGTTTCGGCTTTCCATTTCCGTTCTCCTTTTCCCAATATATCCCTTTGATACCGGACTTCACGGACAGCACACCACAGCACCTACACACAGCAACAAGGCAACAAGGGCGAGCAGAGGGAGGACGGGTGCTCTTGCATGGAACGGATGCGGCGACATCACTCGTGTAGATGTCAAACCAACAGGGGGCGTTTGCTTTTCCAGACATGTCGTCTTTCGTTTGTCGCCACATTCAACCAAGTGCTGGACGTGTGGTCTTTCAATCGTTTTCCTGTTCTTCCTCTTATACTTAACACCGGTGCGAATTTACTCTGATCAAGAACGTCTGCTCCCATACATAGCTAGCTGGTGCACCTAGCGCTCCGCCAGAGGCGTTGAGCAGGGCCGATGATGTGTTTGTAGCATGCAGATGACCCGTCTGTTCGCTTTGATACCCAGATTTTGTTCAATAGAGATATGTTGAATCAAGATTTTATGGTTTGTATTTGTGTGCGCTGGAGGGCAGTCGACTTTGCCGTAGGCCTTCCTCACCCGTTCTCGTGTCGGAACACCTGTGAGGGTGCTAATTGCCGACTTAGCCGTTCACGCCTTTTCCACCTTTCTCTCCACAGAGCCAGACTACTGGGATAAACTTGTTTTGTCGCACACGTTTCCTGCCTACTTCCCTGCTTCTCTTCGTTTCCACGTTCTTGTTGCCGCACCTCGTGCGCAAAGACCCTGAGCCGCGCGCCGACCCGCACACTCACCGTTCGCAGACCTTGCCAGGGTTCACACGAGCGCTTTCTAAGAATATCCCGCCGCTGTCTTACAATCAGGTCATTTTGGTTTTACTGCCTTTCGCATGCGTCTGATTTCTTTGTCTAATCGGTGAAGCCTTCCGTCTGCTGATAGCTATTCGCTTGGCTGACTACCTGCGCCGCAAGAACCGGTATCACGTTTCGCGGCGGCATGGGCATATGCAGGGCACCCAATATGGGTTGCCCGGATGTTTGCTGATCGCGATCTTACTTCCACACTTCATAACTAAGGTTCAAATACGGTTTCGTGCTGCTCAACAAATGCATATCAACGTTTGCAGCCTCGCAAGCGATCAAGAAAGAAAGGACGCTACAAAACGCTCATCACCCTGCATGCTGCACATCCCCACCAAAACCTTACTAGCATCCTCTGTGACGTGTGTTTTACGGTTTCACCCTCCACCCTTTTCTCGGGCTCAGGGTCCAATGACCACCAACCACACGTTTAAGCACCGACCCTGATTTATTTCCACGAGTTCTTTTCTTATTGGTCGAGGGGCGGTGATATTCATTGATTGTCGGTTCGGACACCGTTTATACTCTGCAGGGGTTTTCGCTGGGAAGCCAACAGAACAACGCAGTCAGCCGCGTGTCGATAGCAACGGCTCCAACAAGGCTGTTGGATTTGCAAACAGTGGTCCGGTATCGGCGCGCACATGCTCCACCGAAGCTCCTCGAAAGATGATGAGTGACTCTGGGCGTCTGACGTAACCCATCAGTTTGGAAGCCGGAAGCCACATCTGCCCTTCACATCTTATCCTACCCGCTCCACAAGCATCCACAGACGTCCTTGATTACCTTACCCACTTTCCCTCCCTTCCATCCCCTAAGTCTCGTCATCAAACCACACGACCTCTACAATTTTCTGCTCAAACCATCAGAATGACGAGAGCTCCGGCGGCTACGTCAGCGGCGTTGGATTTCCAATGCAGTGTGGCTCGTGCGAGATGGCATGGTCCGAGCGTCCGAGCTTGGTGCAGGTCACGAGGGCGCTAGGATGCATGCGGATATCATCGTCGTGGTGCCCGCTTTGGGTAATGATGGTGCTAGGGCGTGGAGACGTGGTAGGTAAGAGTGGTGGGTCGGGGGATGGCTGGTGAGGAGATCTCCAAGGAAAGTGGATAGTTTGGAGACTGGCGAAGGGACCGGTGTGAGCGTTGCAAAACACAAGATGGCGGTGGATGCTGGGACTGAGTAAATACGACAGGTACAGTTTACAACAATTGGTCGTCTCATCACGAAGCCAAAGTCCTCTCGCGGGGGAGAGGAAGCTAAGAGGTAAAGACAACATAACCTCCTTGAGGCAGCGGTAGTAACCTAACATCCCGAGTATACTCACAATAGTATACTCCTCTATAGACTCGCTCGTGTCTAGCCTTGGTTCCACCATCACCTTTCTTGCCAAAAGGAGTCTTGGGCCGTCGCATGGAGCTTTCTGCCTGCCCCGCACTGGAGGTACTCGACATAATAATCCACTCGCGCGTTCTGCGACCCCATAAAGGTTGCCACAATCTGGAAACACTGAGCTATCAATCGAGAATGACGACATCTCGCCACGAGCGCTCCACATGAGCGGCATATTCGAGCCTCCAGCAATAATGGCGTCTGCATAAGACTTGGACAAGCGGCATCATCGGCGCTCCCTCCCAGTGCCGCACTACCGCGTCAACCCATCCCAACCACATCCCACCACCTCCTTCTCACCACAATAGCGAGGACCTTCCTACTTCCTTTTCGCGCGGAGGAGATCTCATCGCTTCTTTCAACTAATAAGTCTCTCTTGTCAAGCAGAGCCAAGTCAGAAGGGGTCGAGCCTACGGCGGTACACGAGCATCCGACGACCCGAACTCCCTACGTCACTGCACAGCAGCGCTGTGAATCCGACTCGTATGGGTGCAGGTGACCTTGGAGAGATGACTATGCAAGAATCAGACCATCTTTGCAGCAGGGGGCTAGCATGATTGGCGTTATGTAGGTGGGCGATGCACATCGCATGTGAGGTAGGGGATGTGGATGTGGGGAAGGACCCCGCGAAGTGATCGACGACTATGGCGGACTAACGATGCAGTACTGTAGAGCGCTCGTAGCGTGGTCGTTCAGGTGGGTAATGCAGGACTGGGTGACCTGCCTTGTTCAGCGTGGATGGACGACTTGAGGCTGTCTATGCTGCATGAAGGGATGTCTTCTAGTGTCTAGTTGATTTGCTGCAAAGCCTATATGCGGTTCCCTTGCGGACGCCGGAACTTTCTCAGTACATTCCACGAACGTTGGTAATATGGACAACACATATACTCACAATGACTTAGGCCTAAGCCTACGTGCTCATCCTACTCACCGGTTCATCGAACCAACCTTCCATCTCATCCCCTAGACCTCAACACACAGACCCAACCAAGCCATCGTGACAAAAGTCTACATCTTACCCTCCATCATCACTCATACCCATCCAATCATCCAATCCACACCCTAGCCCTCACCCTCCTTCTCCCTGTATCCATCCTCCTTCCCACTACCACCATCACACCACCCTTCGATATTTTCTTCAACACCCCACTCATACCCCGCCCTCCGCCCCTCCTCCCACATTTCTTCTCTGCTGCTGCTCTCCCGCTCTCGAGGATCCCTATCCTCCCACTCTCCGCGGCCTCCAGCGCGACTCGCTCCCACATCTCCTCTGTGCGTTGCCGCAAGAGCGTTTCGAGCCGATCAATTTCGCGCTGCAGGGCTGAGCGTGCAGGTATGTGGCCGGGAAGGATGGTGGGGAGGGAGTCGTAGGATTGAAGTAGTGGAGGTTAGGAAGTGTGCTCTCCGAAGCGGGCGCTGGGATCGTGTGGAGTATTGGTAGGAGTATCAGGCTGGGTGGTGGTATCAGTGTAGGTTTTCAATCTGGACCTGCAAATGTGGAGTGTCCGGGTGTGGGCCGGGCTGTGAGATCGGAGGTTTGCGAGAAGATTGGTTAATGAGGACGTGCAAGGGATAGAGAGCATAGCGCGACGGCAGGAGACACAGAGGGGTTGGGACATAGCTTACTGACTACAGAGAGCCCAGTGCAATTTTGGAGCATGTGGGTCTGTTCGCTTGCTAGGTTGGGGGTTCGGCGGCTTGATCAGGACTTTGTTGATTAAGTGCAGAGTAGAATGGCACGAGTGGTTTATGGAAGGCTTTTTACAAATACGTGTCGACACTCGTCAATGTGGCAGTGACATAACTCACGACAAACCGTGTTCGACTTGAAAGGCGAATGGAAGGTATGGCTGCAAATAGATTTCATTACCAAAGGCTCGATGGCTTCACGCCAGGCTGCACGTCAAAAGATGCCGAAAGGTAGCACTCCAATAGAGCGACTTCGCCGTGCCTTGAGTAAGGTGCTGAGTCGATACCCGGATGCTTGAATTCTAATACTGGTACTTGGTACTTGAATCACAGGCACTGTAAGAAACGATGCACGCTGCTCGAAGAAGATGACCAAAGTGGCTTCCATCAATCCATCAAACCGACCTTTTCAACGCGACCTACATGCCGCCCTTGAAGATAAACACGCCTCTCAACACCGACAAACAACTTCCGAGTCCCAAATCGCTGCATCCTTCATTAATCCACAGCGCTCAGAGCTTAGCTCATACTCCCGTTCCCCTCTACTTCCGTCTTCCCACACTCTTTCGCCTCATTCCCCTCCCATTCCATCTCCCCTTCCATCTCCCCCTTCTCACCACCACCACCACCACCACCACCCATCCCCCACACCCTCAAAAC
>JAFHBV010000222.1:0-58606 GCA_019022785.1 Pseudomonodictys pantanalensis
TGTTAGTTCTCTTTCTCCTTTTTCTTGTGTTCTTTGTATTCCTTATCTTAGTTCTCTTCGTTCTCTTCCTTCTCTTCCTTCTCTTNCTTCTCTTCCTCGGCCTTGTCCTCCTCTTCCTCCTCTTCCTCGTTGTTCAGATCAGGCTTAGCCCGGTCGAAGAAGCCCAAGTCATCCATAATCTCCTTGACGGCGTCATAACCGGCGCCCTTGCCCCCGACGTCCATGAAGATAGCACCGAATATCGCCTCCACTACCGTAGCCATCAATATCGTGCCGATACCTTGATTTGGGGGGAACACGCATTGGTCGAAGCCGAGATTTCGGCCCCAAGCAGCGAGAGCCTTGTTGGTGACAAGCTTCAGGGAAATCTCCGAATGTTTTCCTATCCCTCCGTCTTAGTAATAGCAAGAAAAAAACAAGATTGTGTGTTGTTTACCTTTGCTCAGACCCGTCGGATACCATTTCTCGCACAGAGCTTGGTCGAGTAAACGGTCGCCAAGAAGAGCGAGGCGATCTCCCTTCGGAACAAGCTTCGGGTCATTATTGTAAAGTACCTCCACGGGTCGGTTGTCGTGTGTACACGCCGTCATTAGCGCTTCCAGCACAAGGGCTTTATTCTTGAAGGTGTAATTGAGGATGCACTCTGCGCGCGCAAGGTGCGTGTCCATCGAATATGGTCGGGAGGGCATGATGGTGTACAACTCCGCGGCGGTACCAAACTGGGTTGAGTACGGTCAGTCAGGTTCGAAAAGGTCGATGGTGCCTGCTTAAGGATTGGCTTCTACTGTTGTGGGCTGAGTTAATCACCTCCGTTTGCCCTGGCTAGTGCCTGCCCAAATAGGCAGTGGCATGCAAACGCGCCATGAAAGTGAAAGGAACAGACGGGGAATCTGCTACAGGAGACCTAGAATGAGGAGGCCAGATTGGATATTTAATCTTTAGAAGGCTACCATCTTTATGATATATACTCTGCTTCGGCGAGCCGCCCATTCATGTCGAAGGTCGTCGTCATGCCTGGGAGCGTTGCGGGTCTAGTGTGAAGTTTCGGGCCGGTTTTTTTTTTTTTGTGGCAGGGATGGCTGCTCTATAGAAGTGTCCTGCGATTTATATGCTGCTGCGAAGTTGCCGTGTTGGCACTGTGGCTGAGACATTCACCACGTCGCACAGGGTCAGGCTGTTACCTGCTCTCAGGGTCGTCTAGATAACTACGCCGCATGCGACACCACGAGACACTCTTTAGGAGCCAAGAAATCAGGTATCTAGACGAACAAATGAAAGAATACTTCCCTCTCTTCCAAAACGCCTCGCTAACCTTAGACCGCCGTGGACGCCAAAATAGCCTCTTTAATTCCCAATAAAGATGCCCTCTCATTACTCTCCCACTTCCCAGACCATCCTTTCTTGCGTCTTGATTTTCAACCACATGTTCTCCAATCCTTAATGTCCACCTCTTTCAGATACGACGACCACCGTGGCACACTCAACGCTTTAACAGTTCAACAACGGTTCCAGCATTGATAAAGAACGCACCTCCATGCGATAGGTAGTGTGAACCACAGAATCCACCGAATGATCGAATCTTTCGACGCACACGCACATGCCATCATTCTAGCACGGCGAGAAGTCCTCGGTCGGCTCCCACTCCGACGATCTTGACCATCCGCTGGGAGGCGATGAGGGTGGGGTAAGAGGCCCCGCTGAGTTGGAGACGAAACGTGTGTCTTCGAACACGAGCTCAGACAGCTCAGAATCGGAGTCGTCATCCATGATTGAATCGTTCTCCTCAGGTAGATATTCGAATGGATCGCTAGCCTGAATGATGTCGTAGTCCATCGGAGACTCCGGGTCCTCCACAACATCCGACTCTCTGTACACCCACCCCTGGTGTCGTCTGCCCACTTCCAATAGCCACTTCCCCGGGTCCGTAACTTGCAACACATGCAGAGGAACTTCACCATGATCTCCAACTCTTGGAATTTGGAACCCGACTGGCAAGTACGCCTCCCAACTGCTCTTGAGTTCCGACTCAGGGACCACGTACCACTGAGTGCGGCAAAGAGGACAAGTGCCATTGCCAGCGTGCAGCCACTTAACAAAACAGCCTTGACAGAAGGTGTGCGAGCATCCAGTGAAGTTTTCGATTCGAACGGGGAATTCGTCCAGATGTGTAAAAGAGAGTTGACGAAAAGTTTCCATGCAAATGGCGCAGAATTCGGAGGCTGATAAGTCGTCCGTGGGTTTGGCGTGGCCCCTAAGGAATTCGTATGCGTATTCGTGTATGTCGCATTTGCCAGTGAATTTTTCACACTGGCATGTGCCGCAGTGAGCGCAAGTATGCACCTCCATGGAAATGTCCACCACTGGATTGCTTTTGATATGCCCTGAGGCTTTTTGCGGACTGCCGGGACCCATATCGATCCAAGGTGGGCTTCTAGGTCCCTTGTTAGCCGAGAGGTACACATTATACAAGTCCCATGCCACCACTCGTGAGCCGCTAGGACTACCGCTTTCGACCGCTTCAGAGGTGTCTGAAGATCCGCCTCGCGGATGAGGTCCAGCACAACCTGTGCAGCAGGTATTATCGGCGGCGACGTGAAGTAAAGAACCATTACTAGGAGGCACATATGGTACACCAGAAACCTTGCTGATAAATCGAGCGCAGTTGAAGTGGCTTCCATTATCATTTTTGACAACTGGCATTCCACGACGAGAGGCTGAAAGATACCCAGTGGCGACGTCATATGGATCCGAGTGAAGTGAAGAATGATAAAGAGCGATGTTGGTGCCGACTTACTGGGGATGCGACAGGGCGGTTTGCAAGGAGGTGGTGATTAGGGTTGTAGGGAAAAGAGTCTGAGGGAAATGTGAAGCTTTTATAGTTGCATGGAGACGAGCATCTCGTTTTGCGGGAAGTCTTAATCTCTGATTGGCAGAACTTTTTTTTTTTGCTTTGAGTTGCTCAGCGAGGCTCGTGGGCAGGTAAAAAGAATTCCATGGTAGAATATCGCCGACCGTGTGCGCAAGCACAACACGCAAAACAGATATAAAGCTCTTGAATATAAATCCAGGTCACAATTCCGAGTCCCAAGACGAGGACCCTTAAAAAACCATCGAATCATCGAATCAGTCCTGGTACTCAAATTCTGAACATGGCCCTCGGGAGTGGAGCTGTTTTGCTTAATTAGTGGCATACCGAACTGTGAACCACGGGATGTGTCAAATGGTGGGTCTAAATACAGAAACCTTGGCACACTCACAAATTTACCACGGTCTACTACACTTTCTTGACAGCCTGAAGAATATCATCCTCAAGAGCCTCAAAAAGCGAAGGTGCAGCGCCCTTATATCCCCAAAGCTTCGCAGCACGATGTGGTCGAGTCCTGGAATTCGACGCAAATAGATATCGCGATAAGCCTGGAAACCGGCGATTGATGATCATTTCATCAAGCTTGTCGAGGGAAATTTTGAAGGGCTCTGCGTTTTCGATAATGCCATGTTTCTTCAGAATTTCGCCTGTTGCTTTTGCGACGTCGAACTGGGAAGCTTCTTGGGTGCTGGCGAAGTAGTAACCCTTGTCTCTGTGAGCAACGATCAGCGCGATCTTGGCGAATGAAGCAGACCTCTTTTCCCCAATCGAAAGAACCGCCACCCATTGCAGCGGCTTCCACAACCTTCAGATAGACGGTCATTAGGTCGTCAATGTGAACCCAGCTTCTCGTGTTGGCACCTTCGTCATAGTAGAAAGTGCGACCGCCGAGCTTCATGACTTCGTCGACGAACATGGGCACATAGGCGCTCCAAGTCTTAGCCAGACCCTTGCCTTTCCCATAGATATCTGGCGGGCACATGATCGCGATGTTGATCTTATCTCCGTGTTTCGCAATGGCGTTGTTCAGGATGAGTTCGGTGTTCCGGTGAAGTGCGCCCGCACGAACAGAGCTGATCTCCTCGAGACTGTCAACATCAGACCAGACTTTGGGATTCAGCTTGCCAAGGTATTCAGGTTCCTGCCAGTCGGACAGAATACCCGTGCCGGAGAGGTGGAGTAGGAAGCCAGGAACGGAGCGGCGGAGAAGGCCTGTGATGAGGGCATTAAGAGACGTCTCGTGATCGGAGTCTCCATTGTCTATTGGGGGTGAGTTGATGTGTAAACCATGACGAAGTGAGTGACGTACGAACAACGACATCGGCTTTGGAGGCGCACTCGGCGAGTAGGTCTGCGCTATCGTAGTCACCCTTTACAATCTTGACGTCGGGGTAGGTGGACGAAAAAGCATCCGGGACGTTTCGAAGCAGGGCGGTGATTTCGTACTCTGGGTGAACTTCTATGATAGTGTGAAGGACTGAGCCACCGATGTAGCCAGTGCCTCCTGTGCTATAGTCAGTTAGCGTTGAAACGAATATAGAGGATTGTTGCACGTACACGAAGATCTTTGGTGCCATGTTTTCCGAACGAATGGCCACTGTAGTGAGCTGCTGTGCTGGAGTACGTACCTACAGTGTCTGCTCTTTATATTGGACAGGCTGTGTCTCATTTCCCCACCAATGCAAACTTGAAGTACGCTAGAACGTCACTCTGGCCTGATGGGCGTTCATTCAAGGATAATCCGAGGCTAATCGTCCGAAGTGGCCTCACCTTTTTGAGACTGGACATGTTGATTGGTAAGCTAACCCACTACCTTGCCAAAGTGAGGGAGAGGGATACTCGTGGGTGATTCGGATGCCATACCCTTCCGATCATCTAGGATTGTCTCTAGTGTTCATATTAGAGGGTATTCAGAACGTTCGAGCGTGTGTCGCCTCAGGACCGGCGTCTTGCACGTGGTGGGCGAGGAAGCGTAAGCAACAGCCAAGGGAAAAGAGGGTAACCATATATACGTTTTCGTGTTTCTATTCTCGAAATCACTATGTGAAAGGCAGCAGTATTCCGCGACAGTACACCTATGATAACAGTTGCCCTCAGCGCATCGTGAAATTATCTCGAAATTCAATCATGGGCCATGGTTGACAGGGATCTTTATGGTGAGCGGCCGGGACTTCAGGGTGTGCTCTATCGATAAGCAAAAAATCACGAAGTCTTGGCGCTCTAGGGCGATTTTTGCCAACCTGCCGGCGCCTCCAAAACTTTTCTCCTAGGCGCTCGAAACTCAACCCCCACACCTACTTCACGCACAACAACACCTACAGCATGGCCGCACAAGAACTCGAATCCAAGAAGCGGAAGCGCAAACACAAGAGCAAGAATCGCGAAGAAGTTGCAGCACCGCCCGTGAGCAATGGCGCAGCCGAAGCAACCCCCCGCAAAAAGGCGAAGAAGGAGCATACCCCAGAGCCTGAAGTTGAAGACGTCGTAGTCGCGCCAGAGGGCGACTCTGAAGAAGAGAATGAGGAAGATCTGAATGCTGAACTAAGGAAGATAGCCGCCGAAGCACACGTCGCGAATGTGAATGCCGAGGAAGACGCCCAACCTAGCGATGAAGCCAATGGCGAGCAGGCCGATGTCGCCATGTCTACAGATCTACCGTCCGGAACCTCGATACCGACTGTCGATGACCCAGCGAAGTTCTCGGAGCTGAAGCTCAGTGATCGAACGATGCAGGCAATAGAGGGAATGGGTTTCGAAAGCATGACGGAGATCCAGAGACGCGCTATACCTCCTCTGCTGAGCGGTAAAGATGTGCTGGGTGCCGCGAAGACGGGCTCAGGAAAGACGTTAGCGTTTCTCATACCTGCGGTAGAGATGCTTTCAGCCATGAAGTTCAAGCCACGCAACGGAACTGGTGTCATTGTGGTGTCACCTACCCGTGAACTGGCACTTCAGATCTTTGGTGTCGCCAGGGAGCTCATGGAAAAGCATAGCCAGACGTTCGGGATTGCCATCGGAGGCGCCAATCGCCGAGCGGAAGCCGAGAAGCTGGCAAAGGGCGTCAATCTCCTCATTGCGACTCCTGGGCGGCTGCTCGATCATCTCCATAATACCCAGGGCTTCGTTTTTAAGAACCTTAAGTCATTGATCATCGACGAGGCTGATCGTATCCTCGAAGTCGGGTTCGAGGACGAAATGCGCTCAATTATCAAGGTATGCACGAGACATAATACTTTCGTCCGTCTAGCTAATGCATCCTACTAGATTCTTCCCACCGACCGTCAGACCATGTTGTTCTCCGCAACCCAGACCACCAAGGTCGAGGATCTTGCACGAATATCGCTCAAACCCGGCCCGCTTTACATCAACGTCGACTATAGGAAGGAGCACTCCACCGTCGAGGGGCTTGAACAGGGTTATGTCATCGTAGACAGCGATACCAGGTTTCGCCTTCTGTTCTCGTTCCTCAAAAAGCATCAGAAAAAGAAGATCATCGTCTTCTTCTCTTCGTGTGCTTCCGTCAAGTATCACGCTGAGCTGCTCAACTACATCGACCTGCCAGTACTGGACCTGCATGGCAAGCTCAAGCAACAAGCGCGTACCAACCGGTTCTTCGAATTCTGCAACGCTAGCGCAGGTACGTTAATCTGTACTGATGTGGCTGCTCGAGGTTTGGACATTCCCGAGGTGGATTGGGTCATCCAATTTGATCCACCGGATGACCCCAGAGACTATATCCATCGAGTGGGTCGTACCGCTCGCGGATCCAACGGTAAAGGCAGGTCTTTGCTATTCTTGCTGCCTTCGGAAGTTGGCTTTCTCAAGCTCCTCAAGGAGGCTAGAGTACCGCTTGTCGAGTTTGAGCTTCCGGCAAACAAGATTCTCAACATCCAGAGCCAACTGGAGGCTTTGATTGGAAAGAACTACTACTTGAACAAGGTATGCAAGTCAATGTTTCTGATTTCACGTGAGCTGACCTGTCGCAGTCGGCCAAAGATGGGTATCGGTCGTATCTTCAGGCATATTCATCGCACAGTCTGAGATCTGTATTCGATGTGCATAAGCTTGATCTTGTCAAAGTGGCCAAGAGCTTTGGCTTTCCCACCGCTCCGAGGGTCGACATTACGCTAGGGGCTAGTCTCAGTAGAGATAAGAAGGTTGAGGGTAGGAGAGCGTACGGCAGCCAGCCCAAGCAGGGTCGGCGGCCGATGAAGCCTCGACGGGCATGAGCGACGCCGGTGGGAAATTTGATAGCAAATGGCATGTGAGGCGCTTGTCGATACAATGATCCAAAGGAAGCATTATCTGGCTGGGATACCCCGCCGTTGTGGCAATCTTTACTCTGAGCGATAACCGCTACCGAGCTTCCAGAACGGCCCCGGCCACCCAAAATAAGGGTCCCACAAAGACCGGTGAGGAGGTGCTGCTACGCTGTTCCTACAACAGACCACTCATATCCTTATACTCACCATTACCATCCCGTGCCGTTTGCCAGTTCATCGTAAGCACCGTGTCGCTTCCAACTCACAGCTTCGTGAAGTCCTACCTACCTTCTGTCATTCGACCAGCCGCACATGCACATCACGGCCCACCGGCGCGCAACAAGGCTGCTGCGAACGCTCAGGGTCAACGATGGTGGTTGAGTGGATTATGCGCTGGCAAGTCTGAAAATATATGGGCCAATCAGGCGGCGCAAAGGCGAAACGACTTGCAGCTGAGGCGGACGGGGCCGTGCAGCCGAGCTCCGGCCACCAAAGCTCCCTCGTTCCTGTAGAAACGCAGCTAAATCGACAGTTGCGATGCATGACGTCGATGCAAGGACGGTGAATTGCGCCGGACCGTGATGAAGCAGTGTTGGGTTAGATCGGTAGTGGGACAGCGACGAGCGCAGTGAAAGATGTTCCTCGATTGGGAATTAGAGTTGCCTGTTCGGTGCAGGCCAATGTTTGCGTGTTCCCAGCCACCTCGGCCTTTTTTTTTCACACGATGTTGACGCTGGCGGCTGGCGGCTGACCGCTGCACACCTCAAGCGCTGCGGGTCTCCGCCCGCGAAAGAGCGAGTCAACGTTGGGCTGGGTGTGGTATGTATGCAGGAGGTGCATAGGGGAGCATGGCCCACGAGGAGTCGGCCGCAGGCCTGGTTGCGTAGGACAACGAGGGGAAATGGTGATGGCTGGAATGTACAAGATGACGAAGCGAGGCCGTGTGAGGGACCTGTGCGACCGGATAGAATTCACAGGGCCCCAGAAAAAGGCGCCCAAATTTTCGGCGGTACAAATCGAGCAGCTGAGCGGGAAGGACTCTTTCGTCGCTTGTGTTCGGGAGAATACTCCAATGTGAATTCGGGCCCGGCCAATAAGCCTCGTCGGCGCTAGTGGGTAAGGCGACAGGGGTTATTTCGTCCTACGGCCTTGACCAGGTTGTGTCTTCCCCAGCAACCCACATCACCACGACAGTGCTCTCCACCTCTCTATCCATACCCACACCACCGCGCTCTACGGGAGAGCCATTCCAACCTGCGCCGGCTCTAGCACGCTGCCTTTCGATATCCCCGCTCGCTGGCGATAGTACGTCCACCTTTGCCCCCGGCAGCGCCCGCAGCTGCGCAATGCGGCTCGGCTGCGACTGACCTCTCTCAGCTCTGCCTCTCTCTCCCCGAGGCCAGATTTTCGTCGAGTCGATTTCGCGGGCCCTCCGGTCGCTACCTCGCGACCCAGCGGCTGCTCCCAGGCTACGAGGACACTTCGGCCCCCGGCTATGCGCTAATCAAAAGATAATACGCTCGCTATCTAATCGAGTGCGCGCCCAGGTGCCGCAGGGTCAACGGCGGTGCAGCAAGATTTCTTGGTTGCGCAGCCGCGAGAGCCACGCAGCCGGCCTTCGCCCTCTCCCCTCCACATCCCATCTATCCCCATAATCCCCCCGCTATCATCAATTGCCCTCATGTCGCCTACCGGCAGCGTCGCCTTCTAGTCTGTTTGGATCACAATGGGCGTGGACACCCGACGACCACCCCTCCCTGCACCCACTGAACCCTCGACTCTCAGCTCCGTTGACAACGACTGCAGCTTTCCGACCGACGTCGACACCAACGTATCCACCCGCACCGACAAGACGTCATACTCCATCCCCGAGGACGGTACCCCGGTCACGATCAACACCACCAAGCGCGAGGGCGGCATCCACAAGAAGTACCCTTCGCAGACATCGCTCCTGATTGAGTACTTCGAGGGTGGCAAAGCTGAGGGCAAGGTCAAGTCGCGCCCCAGCGTCCGCGTCCGAGTCACGCCATCCTCTCGTAAAAACAAAACCGCCAACGACCACCTCCAGATCACCCAGACGAGCCGCAGCACCCGAAAGCCATCCTATACGCGCCGCATCTCCCTCGGCAGTAAGCCTCGCGACGAGGTGGTCCAAACCGCTGAAGGGTCCTATTCAGAGGAATCCAACGTGTCCTCGCTTCCGCCCGTGGAAATCGAGGTCTTGCAGAACAACAGCGACGTGTCCAGTAACGGCGGCCATTTCGTTCCGTTGTCCTCTGACATCTCGTCTATGCCCCCAGATAGCATGCTGGAGGGGGAACCTATCATCAAACTTCCTGGTCGTCCCAGCAGCCGCAGCCTTGAACGAGAAGAAGTTGTGGAGACTCACGACGCAACCACGTCGCTGAAAGCGCCGGCCCGCCAGCGTAGCAGGAGTCTGAGCAAAGAACGCATCACGCAGCGTGTCATGGAGAAGCTTCAGCAGAAGCCCGTAGAGGGCAAGAGCTCACGAACGAAAGAGACCATCAAGACCAGCCGAGAGGAACTTACTCCGAGCCGTAAGTCGCACCGCCGAACGAGCAAAGGATCGCGAGAAGAGGAGATGAGTGGCGTCAGCGGAACAGAGTCCAGCCTGCTGTCTTCAAATGCACACAGAAGGTCTGGCGATACCCATTCCGTGCGGTCGGGTGTTTCGGGAACATCATCTATCAACAATCCCAAGCTGCTCGCAACTGTCGAGGATGCTATCAAGCGACTCATCCTGCCCGAACTGAATGCGCTCAAGGAGGAGCAGCGGACACAGAAGAACCAAAGCAAGTTTGAGCGCGAGCGCACGTCTCGTGACAGCGCCTATACCATGGATACCTCAAGCTCCCGCGATGCATCTCGTCGTCGGGTCTCAAAATCCTCCAGTGCACCGCATATCCACAGCGACAAACCAAAAGTCGTCCTCAACCGTGACGAGAACGATCCGGGGACTATTCTTTCTGGAGGTTCAAGCCGCAAGGAACGCCGATCCAGCCGCGGTTCCGTTTCGGAGCGTAGTTACGCCGAATCAACGGAGGAGAAGATTCGTCGCAAGAAGAGTAAAGATAAGGATCGTCCATCTACTCGCGATGCCGCATTGGCTGGGCTCGCTGGAGCTGGTCTCACCGCTGCAGCCCTGAAACATCACAATTCTCGCGAGGAGAAGGAAGAGCGAAAAGAGAGGAGGCGGCGTCATTCTCGGAGCGCCCGATCTCGGTCCGCCAGCGTCTCTGAAAGCGTGGAAGAGCACTACGATGACAAGCTCAGCGTGCCTCCCCTGCCAATCCTGCAAAGCGAATTGCAAGGATCGGAACTGACACGAGAATCCATCCTCTCCGCTGAAACCGAGACCCGCGAGCGACCGGATTCCAGGTCGTCAAGAGATACTGGCTCAGAGACGCCCATTCGAGAAGTGGCCCATGGGTTCGGATCGCCATCCCCGCGCACGCCAACACGCACACCAGTTGCACTGCAGCGCGGACTAGGCACAGCTCACAGCAACCGCTCCCAAGGCGATATTAGTTTGGCAACACCGAAAAGTGACCGCAGCTACTCGTCTCGCTCGAAAGCAGTATCCAATCCTGCACTCGAGGCAGCAGCAGCAGCGAAAGCCCGCGCTATCGAAAGCACCGAGCCTCAGAGATCACAATATGAAATCGCAGAGTCAACGCCTACGCGCGGCGTCAGTCCTATTCAAAGCGAGGCGAGCTACAGGGAAGAAGTCCACGAGAAAGAGTCACCCCGTCCTCTGCTCTCTGCGCGTAGCGCCGCTTCCATTACTTCCGCCGGACGAAACATCGATCGACCCGCTTCGAATCTGTCTGCCCGCTCGTATGACTCTTCACCAAGCGTTAAGTCGCGTACGCGAAAACGTCCGCAAGGCGTCAGCCTCGAACGACCGAGGGAAATCATGGGCGAGCCCGACACGCCACGCGATGTTGAGGAGTTCTTCGAGAAGAATCACGAACAGAATGAGATGTACCGAAGGGAGCTCGAGGCTAGTCAGCATGGTTCTCCTTCAGCCGATTACCAGCGCATGTCCACCTATACCGAAGGCAGTGTGGAGGGGCAGTATGCCGACCCCGATGACAAACTTTCTCTCAGCCAGGATATCCGTCAGGTCGGATCAAACCCCGAATTCGTTCACACCCCGGTCGCTGTAGAGTCCGCAGTGGCTTCCCTTCACGAACCTTCCAACATCAGTGTCCGGTCTTCTATCTCCAGTCCTATCAAGAAGAGCCGTCTGTCGCAAGTCAGCTCGGTGCGTGATGCTCATGCGATTTCACAAGAATCCCTGCGACAGCATCCTAGCGAGTATCGGTGGAGTGCTATTCGTGAGAAGGCTCAAAACCTAGCTCAGAACTCGCAGGGTACGAACTCGCCGAGGCAAAGTCTCTCACAGTCCATTGATGAAGTCCCACGGATGCAAGCTACTGCGATCCCAACCGGGAACGACATGATGCCGGAATACGGATATGTCGTGGATGACGAGTCAGACGTGACTACCAACCCTTCTATCATCCAAGGGCCGCTCGGCGGCGGTGAATACCACACACGGGACGATACCTTCCATGAAGAGCGCGAAACCACCCCGACGCAGTCTTACGACAAAGCGGCCGCTCTTGGCGCTGGAGCTGGGGCTGCTGCTATTGCCGCTGCTGCTGCCGCACGATTGCGTGAGAAGAGTCCTGCTTCATACGATCAGCAGCACCAAGCTACTGTGGAACAAGAGTATGACGATAACTACGCAGGTGAGCCACACTATGCGCAGCTCACCTACTCAAGAGATCAGACGCCGTCGAGAAGCCCCGCGCTCTGGAAGGACGAGGGCTATCAGTCTGCTAACCAACCTGGAGGAGTCACACCAGAAATGCGAAACCGTTCGAAGCTTTTTGACGACGATGGCATGGGTGACTACGATGAGACAGGCCTCAGCGGCGCCGACCTTTTTGCTGCGAACGGCAAGCACTCACGTCACTTGAGTGGAAATTCACATGGCATGTCGTCCCCTCTGTACGACGCTGCGACTGGTCAAGGCATCGACCGCATTCAGTCCAAGGATGTGGTTGCTCTGATGGATCATCTCACCGTCCGTGATGCTCAACGCAATGCCCGGGACACCGAGATCTTGGTAACGCTGGTGCGGAGCGCGGCCGAGATGCGCAATACCTTCGAAGAGATGAAGCAGTTCATCCGAGTGCAAGACGCTATGATCATGAACAACACCGATAAGCGCGTCGATCTTGCCGAGCAGCGCATCCTTGGAGGACCGCGTCCACAACCTCTTGGCTCTCCACGGGTTCCCCGATCATCAAGTGAGGAGCTCGACATGGAGACGAAGAAGAAGAACGTCTTCAAGCGCGCCTTGAAGGGCCTCAGCTTGAAGGGTGACAGTGATATCAAGAAGATCGAGGCAATGCTGATCCAATTATTGGGTGAAGTGGAAGGCTTGAAGCAGATTCATCAGCTCTCAATGGACCAGCAGAATCGCTCCAACAGCTTGACCTCGTATGAGAATCTGAGGGCCAGCGGCGGCCCCGAATCCGGCTATGAGCCAGAAGGTCGAGCAAACACCGCCTCGTCGCCTAATCAGTCAGGTTACCTCAGCAATCCCTCCTCACGACGCATCCAAGATTTGCACTCCGGATACGATGTCCCACAGACGCATCGCATCAGCACCGTTCAGGAGGATGACGAAGAGTTCGCTGACCATGACGATGGATACGAAAATACAGAGCGTATGACCACGCCTACCCAGGAAGCTCGTCGCCACAACAGCATTCCCCAAGAGACCCCACCGCAGGTATCCAAGCCCTTCCGCGAGTCGCAGAGTCAAGAGAACACTCCGAAGCGGAAGCACAAGTCAAATTCCTCATCGATCTTTGGGATCCCAAAGATCTCGAGGTGGTCAAAGACGACTGCGTCAACCAATCCCGAGAGTCTTCCCCGCAACAGCGGATCTGGTGAGCGACGACCGTATTCGACGGCTTCAAGATCCGGATCACAGATAAACATCCACGAGGATGACGCTCAATATGACGTTCACAACGACGATCGTCTCCGCTCGAATGTGTCTCTTGTCAAAGATGAGCGAGCCTCGATCCGATCGCCCTCACCGCTTATTCCTGAAGACGCCGATGATTTTACCATGGACGACCCCAAGTACCAGGCCCACCGGAATTCGTTGAACCTGCAACATCCTCAGCCTAGGCCCGGCCCTACTGGCCGTCATCAGAACCATCTAGAGTCACAAGCTAGGATCTTCGAACCGATAGGATCGCCTGACTACGATCAATGGGGCAGTAACCCTTCTCTAGCTCGTAACCGTCTCTCAGGTGGTGCTGCTAGCCAGGGTGCTGGGAATCTCTCTCCTATCTCTTCCGACGGCGGATACAGCCAGCACTCAGCCTCGGAGCAGCAGGCGCCGCCCCGGCCTCCAAAGATGGTTGATGATGGACCGTTGATTCCACAGCAACAGCAGCCTCCCCTTGCAGGCCATGGACAGGCGAGGCAAATGTACAGCTCACCAAATGAGTATGGAGGCCAGGGCACTTTGACACCCCTGGCACCTATTCAAGAGGTACGCTACTCGCTTGAGACCGACACCTCTCGGCATCCTGTAAGGCGTCCGCTTCGCTGCCAAGATACGAAAGCTAATCAGCTCATAGTACTCTCCCACTCCCTCTCCTCGTCCGAGCCATCACAACCTCACCCCAGCTGCCGCCATGGCGAGCCCGCAGCGCAAAATCACCGGACCCCGTCCGATGGGTTCCCGCAGCCCTAGTGGTCAGCATGGCCTGAGCGGGCAGGTTCAGCTCGGACACTCAGACACGGTTATTAGGAGGAAGCCGGTCGCTGGTACGTAATCCAATCCTGCCCATGGACGAGAACATGCCCTGTGGGAAGGTAAGAGTGACCCAGCGTTGCCGTACTTGCGTTGCTGTACCTGCGTTGTTCCAAGTTGCTCTTACTTGTCAATTTTCTTTGCCATCCGCGTTCGAAGCACGTAAAGAGACACCGACTGATGATACGTGTAGCAGATCTCGAGAGCTTGGAAAGCTATCGCAGTAGCGACGATGAGATGTTCTAGACATTGATCTTCTCTCTCGTCTTATGTGTTCTGCATCCCCAAACCTGCATTAGAAGAAAGAATCTGCATCTGGAAACGAGGAGATATTTCCAAATCCCAAGTCGTTCAAGCATGCATAGTCCGCCCTTTCATCTTCATATCTTCGGCGTACATGGTTGCTTCACTCGTCTATATTTGCCGGTCCGCTGGCGCAAAAAGAGATTATGTTTCTTCTTTTTTCTTCCCTCCACTCTCTCACGGTATTTGCATGAGGAACATGACACGATCTTCATGGCTCATGAGACATGATGGCAGGTAGTTGTTTGGGATGGGGGTATGAGCACGTAAGGGGAGTGGTGTAATAGGTGTAAGAGGGAATGTGTGGGGAGGGGTGGGTGACTGTATTGCAATGTGTTGTTGATAGGCGAATGAAACGGTTTGCATTGGGTATACTGACTTCCTTACCGTTCGTTCTATGCCTGTGATGTTGGACCAGGGCCATTCAAGAGTTATTTCGCATTGGAGCTCTGGAAAGGCAAGGTTGGGGCTAAGATCACGCGGAAGAGATTTGGTATAGGGCATCCTGAGTGGATTCAAGGCTGTTTGACACCCCAGACGTGCCCACTCTCGGAACGTGTGTCCGTCCTGTTTCCAACCTTGTGGAGATTTTTCTCCGAGTCCTTGCCCGAGCGTGCCTCCGGTTCCGCCTACACAGAAGGAGAAGTCGGAAACGGGAGATTCGGAATGAGGTAGCCTGACCGGATTCAAGGCCGTTTGCTCCTCTATGCATCCTCTACCCGGGCGCGCGTGCCTTCCCTTGCACATATCGCGCTACTGGGGCTAGCGTCTTGGCGTGTTTTTGTGGGCTCCAAACGCTCGCGCAAATCTTCTGCTGGACCCCACGACTCTCTTTTGGTGGCACTGGGCGGACTCGAGCATGGTACGTTGGTTCCTGGGATCTGCGACTGTGGAGATGTGATTGCTAATTGGCGTAGGAAACGAACCGTGGAGAAGTGCCTCTGGGCACAGATGTTTACCAGCCGGATACAATTGATGAGGACGAGCGGGTGCGGCAGGCTTGGAGGGAGTACTGTGTACCGCCCAGCAACAATCAGCTACAGCAGTGTGAGTTGTCACCGCATGCGAGAGAGGTTTTGGCACGGGTAAATGACTTGCTTAGATCCAAGACTCTACGGAGATCAACGCGAGTGGTGGCATGCAGATGCCATGCCCGCGCGCGACCCCAAATTCGCTGGTATTTATCAACACGTGATTTTATTTACGGCATGACACTGACTACTTGTTTAGATCTGTCGGACGTAGTGTTCGAAGCTGGCCTGAAGCACCTCTCCGACGACACCACCACTGCAGAGCAGTATCCTTCCGGCTTGAGGCATCAAGATATTCAAGTCCGCCTTACATGTATGTCACCCGGAGCAGAGCTAGAGTTCCTTTTCTACCGCGGCACTACAATTCGCCAGCGCTATCTGGAGCTGGCAACGAGGATTGACAACTTGTTCAAGAAGCACGGTATCCCTAGCAAACGTCCATCGGGTGAAGCACAGCACAACTCCATGCACCTACAGCAGGCACGAGTCCCCACTCAGCCTTCGCAGCATGTCACGTTGGTTGAAGCAGCTGAACGTGGAGCTATTTCTCGTAAGTTGAAAGTTAAACTCACACGTTCAACATGTTCATGCACTAACCCCTACAGTGAGCGAAGGCAGTCTGCGATGCTATTGCCTGGAGTTGGCGGATCTACTCGGGAAGTTCCCATCACTCGAGGGTGGCCCGAAGTGGGAGATTCAACTCAAACCTGTTTCTCAGCCTCAACCGCACCCACAGAGCTTGCTTGGGCAAGGCTCAGTCGACCTAGCATACCGAATGCGAGGAGATGGAATCTAATAACCGCTCTTATGAGTCTTGACAGCCATGCGGCATCTGCAGTCTTCATGGATGACCTCGCATCAGTAGCTTGGGGAATATGGGTTTAGGACTTCACCGGGCGGTGCTACAACGACAATGGACATTGAGGCAATCTGGCTGGTTGGTAGAAGTCAAAGGTATCTGCCGGTTGCTTTGTTTCCTCTTTGCGGATATGTGACAACGGTTTTTCTAGCCGGTAATTCGAGCGGCATATCGAGGCGTCCAGGGAGGGCGATGTCTGGCACTAACTCTGTGGGACCCCTTCCATCAGGACCTTCAGGTCGCCAGACTCGCTCGACAAGACGTTTGAACAGCGGCCACTGGTACCTCATACTACCACGAGACAGACACGACATATTTTCTCCGCCCGCGCTCTGTATCTGCGCGTCTCCACTCATCCATCCCACCAAGCACTTCCTTCCTCTCCGATCCTCCAAAGGCCCCTCTCAGCCATGTCCCCTAAACTTTCTAAAACCCTCACCAACCTCACGCTATGCATCTCGCTAAACAGCAAATGTCCAGGCCGATACAACTCCGCAAACGTCTCCCCACAGTTCATCTGTCCCAGCGCTTCGGCCTCTAATGCATGGAACTCAAACCATGCCTGCGGTACGAAAGCTTCCAAGGCGTGACCTATCCCTTGCCATCCTAGGCGCAGGATCTCGTCGTTTAGGTCGACAGATATACGTGAGGATCTCGTTTTTGGGAGGTGCTTCTTTCAGAAAAGCGAAGACTACATCTAGATACGTTCATAGCATAACAAAATCGACGTGGAAGTCTTAAATCGACGCACCACATCCAGTGTTGTCGAATTGGAGTTAAGCGAGAGGTTCCCGCAAGGGTAAGGCTGGGTTCAGTAGGTGGAGAGTCAAGATACGTGAAGAAATCATGTAGCACCGTTGGGTCTCGATATATCTGTATTACTGACTTGCGTATGACGCCCATCGGCATGTTCTGGACTGGTATATGTAAAGGAATCGCGACTGTGGTATCACCGCCACTCAATTGTATCCACACATCCCACTTCCCTTTAGAATTCCCTCTTCGACCAGCGCTGCTGGCCGTCCACCCTGCATCTTGACATTCACCTCGCCCTTGTCATTTGCTTGATACTTCGTGCAGCTCAGCACATCGAGCACCGTGTTGCCGCTCTGGAACTCTGCACCCTTGGTGGTGAGCTCGTAGGTGCCGCCAGACTCGCCTTGATTTGTAAGAATCGTGCGGATGGCATCCTTCCGCAGCTGGATGACGTCTGAGTCATATGACAAGACACGGGTTTGGTAAGTGAGGTATGAGGGATGATTCGCTGCGACGTGATTGCGAATCTGGTTGAGGTATGCGGTGTGCTTGTAAAGTTCGCTGTCCGTATTGTAGCCTGACGACCACAGGGCCTCTCTGCATCCTGGATCGTCACCGCCATCGAAATGCTGCTCTTGGCCCTGATACACAATGGGAATGCCGTCGCTCAGGATCGTGAACGCCATGGCATTTTTGACAAGGCTCATGTCCTTCGTCAAAGACGGAAAGCGGGGATTGTCGTGGTTCTCAAAGAATGTGCCCAGCACTGTGGAGTCCTTGCACCCTGATTCTTGATTCTCTGTGCAAGCAGCAAGGCTGACGACGAGATCGGACATGGGGCTTTGCTTGGTGAAGACGCGCGAGATGGAGTAGTACATGGGATAGTCCAGGATGGAATCCATGTACTGCTGGTATGGGTACGTGTAGTTCGCCCTACCCTCAGACACCTCGCCCATGCAGAACACACCAGCGCTCTCGCACCAGGGCGGAAAGAAGTCTTTGTTGACGTTCTTGACGCTATCGATTCGTAAGCCATCGATGCTGTAGCGCGACACAAGAAACTTAATCCAAGTGTTCATCTCCCTCGCAACCTCCTCGTTTTCGGTCTTCACGTCAGGCATCGTCATATTACAATTGCCGAGCCAGCAGTCTTCCACTTCGGTTTGATTGCCCATGTTATCTATTGGACAGTATTTGTGGAAATGATCGGCTTTGTTGAAAACTTTGAAGCGGCTGTAATCGACTTTATCGGGGCAGCCGGCGAAGGCCATGTGATTAGGTACGACGTCGACCATGAGGTACATGCCCTTGGAGTGAAGTGCCGAAGCAAGGGACTTAAGGTCCTGCTCGCTGCCGAAATTGTCATTAACTGAGTAGAGGTCGGTCTGGTAGTAGCCATGGTATGCCTCGGCGACTTGTGCGGTTATGGGCGATATCCAGATCTGGCTTGGTCAGTATGGGTACGTGTGGCTGTACGGTCGGCACTTACGGCCGTGAAGCCCATGTTCTTTATATAGTCCAGCTTGTTCTCTATTCCTTTCCATGTACCGCCACAGTAGATGTTGTTCTCGACATTGCATGGATAGGTAGTGCTGCCGTCTGTGCGACCGAATCTGGATCAGTTAGTGTGTGATAGATCGGCGGATGCGGGTGTGATGTCGGATTGGAGACGCGAGGAATTGCAGGGTGCATCGAGAGTGCAAAGACGAGATGTACCCATGGGCAATGTGTTTGGGCTGGCGCGGGCGGAAGAACGGAATTGTATATGCAGCGAATTTGACTTACCGGTCTGTAAAGACTTGATAGATGGATCTCGACCGCCAGTCTCCTGCGGTGGCTGCCGAAGAGGCTTGCAGAAACGACGCAAGTGCCGATATGATAAACCACTTCATGTCGATAAGTGGCTGTTGGTAAGACTTTCGAGTATGAAGGAGCTTGTATGGTGGAGGTTTTGGAGGTCTCGCCTGCCAACAAAGATGTAGAGCCAGCTCTTGCTCTTCGAAATGGTGAATTTCGCGGCTTAAAAGACTCAATGCTTTTCCAAGCAACGTGACCGATCCCCATTTCTTGATTTGCCCCTGCTGACCCATGGTTGATTGGCATCATTCACTCACAGCCCTAAGATCTCTCATCAACGCACGGGATATTGCCGCGGAGTAACAACCAGGGCCTTTTTGAATCCGATCCAGACGTTGTCTGAGAAATATTCCTAGAGCCTAGTACCCTGCATATGGCGGTATATCTACCTCGATTAGGTAATATCCGACCGAATCAATTCGCAATTAACATGCGGCGGTGTTATGAGGTTGCCGCCAAGCCAGAGGCTGACTACTGAATCCGCAGCTCCACGAGACCTTAATCAAATCTGAGTATGTAGATCGCCATGTGGCTGGTCTCGTGGGCTTTTTCGTCAGCATACGTGCTTGCACCTGCTCGAATCGATGTGAAAGCCAATATTGTCCTGTTATGTTGCTCTTCCTGTTGCAACTGTCCCGTGGTGCTGGATCTGCGATGGAGAACATTTGGCAACGAATGCCGTTGGTGTTAGTGCCAGCCTAGTCATTAACAAAAGCCACGAGCCTCAAACTCATTTGCGCCAAATGAGTTGCGCAGTGACGCAGTTCTTGCAAATGAAAATGCTCGACAACGTTTACAAGCAGTATGATGACGTAGGTGAGGTAGAAAAGAATGCCGGTCAACGAAGTATATGATCGTGCCCAAATATCTTGTGGGCTGCGTGACGGCTCGCTGACCGTCGTGGGTCGGGGTATATTAACCGCGCTCCCGAACGGTAAGACGATCGTCATCGTACATGACTATGCTACACGTGCGATTCCAGATCTGGAAGTATGTGATTCTCTTGACGCGTCTTGAAAGGGTACGGGTTTCGATCCATGCTGGATCAGGTGGTCGAGAGCTGTTGGTGGGCGTGTGACAGCGCAGGAAGATCGCTCAGGCTTACTGTTTTGCGCCGGAGCACCGTTCAATGATCTCGGTAGTTACGTTGACTTGTTGGTGATGTTGGGTGATCATGAGTTTCATTTTGGCCTGGAGTCCAATGTGGAGATCGCTAGAGGCGGAGCTTCCAGTTCGACAATGGAAGGTAGCGCTTGTGGGCGACGACGTAGGCGGCAAATAGACGACTCTTTTCTCCCTAGCAGTAGGAGCGTGACTATCAAGAAACAGTCGACATGTCTCTGGTTGTATATATGAATAAGCATAGGGTAGCCTTAGGATGGGCATGTGGCGGTGCGACTTACTGGCTGGGTGTTCCCCTACAGCTTCGCCGGAGCATATTTGAATTTTTTGTTTCAGGGTCTCGAAATTGACTGAAGAATAGTGAAGGTAAAGGACTCGTATTTCTGCGGACTAGAAGGGTCCTTTGCTATTTTGTTTGGGGCTGGCTATTCCTTCATGACGCGAGGCTGTTCGACTCGAAAGGAGGAACACAGGCCTCATGTAGTGTCGTTTGGTGATGTAAATCAGAGCACGAGGAAGCAATGGCAACGTTCTGGGCGGGCGCAAGGAGATCTGGTAGAGATTCGTTGAAAGTGCCTGGAGAAATGAGAAGCTGAAGAGAGCCTAGTGTGTGGGGTAGCGGCTACGAAGCGCGGGAAGGTAGGCACGACCGACTACGAAACATGAAGCAGGACGACTGACGAGCAGCTCTGAAGAGGAAACTATATCGTATTAAATGAGTGTAGGCTAAAGGCAACGTGCTAGACAAGCTCGAGAAAAGCCCGCACGAGCACAACAGCACTAGCAGAGCGCGTGGCACCGCAAAACAGAGCCAAGGAAATGTATCGCAGAAGTGGTATCATATGCAACCCGAAACCCAGACCAGATAAATCCTCCGGTGATGCCATTATTATCCCATCCGATGTGAAACGCCCAACCTATGCTCCGCCTCTTCGACCGTGATCATTTCAAGGGCAGGTCAAGCTTCTCGCTCTCTTCTCCTTCCCCAAACCCAACAATTCTCCCCTCACAGTGCTCGGCACCGCAGCCTTTGCCCAGCACTGCAACGCAGCCCGCCTCATTAGTTCTATCTCCTCTTCCCGGATCTTCGACTGCCTCTTCGCGAGCTTGCTCTTCCGCAGCTTCGCACCCTTCTCCTCCGGAGCCCCTCCACCAGCGACGAAAGCGTGACCCGTTAGTGTACGCTTCGCGGCTGGCTTCTCTTGCGTAGGGGAAGAGACGAGTGACTCGAGATCCACGCACGAGCTTATGAGAGCTTGAATACCGCCAGAGAGCTGCGACGCCCGGCCGAAGAGGTGCGCCCAGTAGTCCGGGCCCCAGAAAGGGTCGGATGAGAGGGCTTCGCGAAGGGCGGGAAGGATATGTGGTAGCGGAGGGAGAGAGAGCGAGTTCGCGGGTGCTAGGTCTTCGGATACCGGCGAGGCAGCGAGAGAGGAAGAGCTCGATGCTGCTGGGGAGGAATTGGGCGAAGCGACGGAGGCGGTCGATAGGAGGGACGCGGCGATGGTGAGACGAATGTGGGATTCCGTACTGAGGGTCGCGGTTGTCACGCATGCTATGCCATCGTTAGTTTCACCTTGAATGAGATGGAATGGGATGCGAAAGAAGCATACCAGGACAACCCCGCGTGCGACACCACTCCTCCTCCTCCCCCACAAAACACCACAACCACAGAAACGCACTCCGCGCCTCCCCCGCAAATGCCAGTTCCAGATCCTCACTCTTGCGCGTGCACAGGGCGGCCTCAGCGAGCTGGCTCGCACGCCGGAAAAGCTCCACTACCGGCATGACGAGCGCGTGGAGGAGATCCCGATGCAACAGCCACGTCTCCTTGGCCTCGTCGTCACATGCTGAATGAAAATTGCAAAATCTGTTCAGCTGAATTAGCTTCGGCGACCATTTGCGACACCGACCAATACCCAGGTGAAGCCGAGAATGGTGGGAGAAGT
Organism: Pseudomonodictys pantanalensis; assembly: GCA_019022785.1. NCBI lineage: Eukaryota > Fungi > Ascomycota > Dothideomycetes > Pleosporales > Parabambusicolaceae > Pseudomonodictys > Pseudomonodictys pantanalensis. The sequence goes on from JAFHBV010000222.1 coordinate 21,877, forward strand.
GACATACCCCCTATCGCCTGCCAAACACCGCCTCAGTAGCTGGAAGCCCTCACTCGTCACCAGCGCCTGAACATCTTCCTCCGGGATCGCAAACGGGCTAACGCTGACCGGAGAATCCATTACGCAAGCTCTTCACCTTATATGCAACCTTCCATGTACTCGCAGCGGGAGATCGGACGATGGCGTTTGCATTGAAAAACCTTCTCTGCCTTCTCGAAGCCTTCCAGACCGAAAAACCAAAGCAGCGACACAAAACCGTACGATGATTACTGAACACAAAATCGAGCAAGCGAAAGCAAAACGCAAACAAAATCAAACGAGTGGAAAGCAGGACGCCGGCTCCCTTTTCAAGCCCACTCAGCTCGCGATAGCGAGGGAGACGCCCTGCGAATGGGGCTCTCGTATCGCGTCACAGCGCCTCAGGAAATGGGCATTGGGGGACCGGGGCCGCGGGGCACCAGGAGGCCCCCGCGCCAGACATGCCCCTTTTGCAAGCAACCGGCAAAGCTGCTCATCCTAATTCGAAATTCGCACGCAAAGACGGTGAGAAAGCCACCTGCGTGGCCCCATTGATCGATAACGCCATCCCGAGCGAAGGCGTCCCGGTTGCGCTATTGATTGGAGGATGGCGAGCTGAATGCTGCGTGCGCGATGCGCTGGTCGGGATGCCAGCTGCGAAGCGGGCGTCCCCCACGCAACCCCCTCAATGCAGCGGAATCTTTTGCTATCGCTTGTCTTGGACTTGCATCTGTTCCTGCAAAAGTAGTACGATGTGATACCGATGAAAGCAGCGAGTGGAAGCTTCTCGAAGAGATAAGCAAAAAGCAGCCTTTTCCATCCGTCTTTCCATGGCCTGATAGAGCATGATTTGATAGTGCTGACGGCGATGCTGGCGCAAGCGTCAACATGCCGTTGTTTTAAGGTTTTTGAGGCCAGCGCTGACCAGATCCATCTGGATCGACGCTAGGTTTTGGACTTTTCGCGGTGGTACGAGTGATGGTTTGGGTAAGGCTCTAGAATGATGACTCGCTGGTCAGAACTACTGGGGACCGTCGGCGCTGCTCTTGAAGGATTGCGACTGCGGAGTAACGGCGGGCAACGGGTCTTCGGCCATATTTGTGGTGGCAGCTGAAATGGGTCGAGGTACGGTACTCAATGGCGGTCACCAAAATACATATTGCAAAAAGGACGAATGTAGAGATCGCGAAGACAAATATGTGTGGATATTGGCTCGTTGATTGCACTATCGAGACTTTTTCGCACTTTGCATGCGTTGCGTAATACCATCAAGCGATAACCGTGATGCAGGCATTTCTTCCTCTAGGAATGCAAAACATGAGCGCAAGACCTGTAGTGAACCCCCAAAACGCCCATATGTTGTCATCAAATCCATACCTGCGCCTCCAATATAGGGCGCGACCTGGGCCTTCCGCTGGTGGCTTCATGACCCATTGCCTTGGGTCTCTCTCCTCTCAAAATGGGTATCTGAATGAAAGCTGAGTCGAGCCTTGTGGGATTAAGGAAATTGTGTGCGCGAGCGATGGTGCTTGAAAAGGCGGCGCCATGTGCGGGCGTGATGTTGCTGAACAAAAATAAACAATAACCGGATCGAACCCACCATTCACTTCCACCAGAAGACAGAGCAAGATCCATCAGCATTCAGCGCCCGCCTCATGCTATTATCATTGACTCCCTGCTTGCGGCCGAATGGGTCCGTCAGGAGGATTGAGAGCTTCTCCGAGACTGGCCCCATCTCCATTTTGGAGACAGGGATCGGAGGGCTGAGTGTGTTGGGGTCCGCCTGGATAAGCGCGAAGATGCTCGTCTTTGCCCGACCAACCATGCGTTGATGAATGTCCCGAAGCGTGTCGTACAACGGCCACAGAGTGTCTAGGTACCGTGCAGCGATGGGCTCGAAGGTGCGGCACGGCTCAAGTATGTCTAGGCAGCCCTTGGCGTAGGTGAGGTCTTGCTCTGCGTTTTCGGGGACTCCCTCGAGGAGCTTGTTCGTTACGCTGAAGAGGAGGACGATGCAGGCTGTGAAGGCCCAGTAACTAAGTAGAGTGTTAGTGTCAGAACCAACGTTAGCAAAAGCGACTGTTTCAAACTCACATTATAAGCCAGCAACGCCTCGTCAGTGTTCCATCAAACGATATTTGGCGAAGGATCCGTGCAATTTGCTGGCCAGCGATGGCGCATTCGTTCCTATAACGTTTCGCTTCCTCTATGGATAGATTGAGGTTCCAGGCTGCACCGTCGGTCAAGTGTGTCTCGGCTGTTGCTACAAGTAGCTGGCGGTAGAGGAGAACAAGGGCGCCAAGGTACATGATCTATATCGTCGTTAGTTTACACCAGGAGAAGCCACACTGGGGTTACCCACATGAACCATGAGTATTGCCCGGCGTTGGAATAGCGACATCTCGGGAGGATTACTCGAAGTCAATGTCGAAATTTGCAGCACGAGGGGCACTTCCATCCGCCATGCTTCCAGTTTACCGGTAAGCATCGCAACGTTTTCACGGGTCATCAACTCTGGGGATGCGAGTGTCTTCGCGATTTCGGCGGCAATCAGTCCAACCTTGCTAGTTTGCGCATGAATTAGCTCGTCCATGGTGGCGCTTTCTGGGCGGTATCCCGAACAAGCAACCTGCGTCCGTTAGCATTACAGTGAATGGAGTGCAGGGTACACAGCATACAGAGATATCATTTGGCGTCACTTCGGACGCATATCCCAGCGTATAGGAAAGCCAGCAGTCCATGAAGATGAGACTGCGAAATACTCTCCTCCAATTATCGCCGACGACGTCCATGTGGGTGTTAAGCAATCCGGGACATTTCCAGCGCGCTACCTGCAATCCGGCGGCTACAGTGGGTCAGCCTCGAATCCTACCATCAGATGGGTGTAAACGCTTCCACTTACCGATCAGGTACCGTGCGCTCATATGCTTCTCCAGCAAAGCGTAGAAGGCCATGGACAGCAGCAAGCGCATGGTACGTAGATAGTCTAGCCTTGCCGTCTTTTCGTGGAAAAACATGGTGCCGGAAGCATACAGGACTCGTCTTATCCGATCCGGGAAGCAGTCCATGTCGTAGTGAGCACCCATGGCTGCGACGGTGAAGCACTCGGCAAGGGTCATGGCATCGACGGGCTTCTGCGGCCTATAGATGCGGTCAAGGATCTCGTCAACTTGGGTGTAGGTCCACATGTACAAGAGCGATCCTGTTCCGCGGACAAAGGCATACATGGCTCGACGGATCAACTCTTCGGGTGGCAAGTGCTGCTCGTTGTAAGGTTGTACTTCAGTTCCCAGGATCTCGCCCCTGAGAGAGACCAGTTCGCTGAAGGCCAGGGTAAGAGCATTGTGACAGACCTCAGCCTCACTGCTGATGGAAGTTGAGGAAGGAATCGATGTCGGACTATCCGAAGAACTTGGACTGGCACGTGAGTAGGTATCCCTCTTGGTGTTGTATGAGTTGGTGCGAGAAGAATTGGGACGCTTCGCGCTTGAGTTGGCCTGCTGCTGGGCCTTGAACTCGGCAAGGTAAGCCTGGTACTTGCGCCAGCTGTCTGTCCTCTTGTACTCGTCCATTTGGGATTCGTACTCCTGCATCGCACGGGCAGCCTGGCTCTCCCAGACACGCTTCTTCTCTGCCGGTAGCTCCTGCCATCGCCGGCCTACCTCGCGCGCAATATCCACAAAGGACAGCGAGGCAACTTCCGGGTCAGTCCGGAGTTGGTCAGCAAAGTTCACATCTAAAAGTCATTAGTGACCATGATGAGGTTATCTTGAGGAGTTGCATACATGCAGTCTTTGGCTTCTTGGGTGCATTGCTGTCAGCCTTCGGGTGCCGCCGGTACCTTCTCTTCTCTCTTGGCGGCGGACTAGAGGTCTGCCTCGCCAGACATTCCAATGCCGATGTCGAGAGAGTCGTCTGTTCATTCGAGCTATTGTCAGGATCCAGCGAGAGGGTCGATGGCACTCCTCGATAGGTAGCAATCTCGCGCTGCAGCGTTCGTCGGTGACCGAGCTTGAAGTTCAAGGCAATCAGGTCCTCCTCAGTAATGTCGAGGACAGTTTCCCAGTTGTGGAAACCATTCTCGGATAAAGAAACAAGATATCCAGTCAGCCCAAGACGACCGAGGACCTCTGAGAGCTCAGGCATGGAGGCAGAGGTGGAAGGGGAAAGGATCGTCATTGTGTGTTCATGGTACCGGCTTGAGTGGGCCCGGGAGCATCGTCATATTTGAGAGGTGCAGAAACTGCGCCTGTGCACGATAGCCGCGTCTGGCAAGTCCCGAGGGGAAAAAGAGGCCAGCGAGCGCGCCGGCCAAATCGCAGAGGAAGGGTGTGCAGAAGATGAAGGGTGGTCTGACATCGGATGCGTGATGGAAAGGAATCGTCCTGCAACGAAGTCTAGACCCTCGAAGAGCTAGAGCCAAGCTTTTCGTAGAAAGCTTGACCGTTACGCTAAGCTTTTTACGACCTAGCTCGTTTCCAAGTGTCGCATCCTCTGTTCCGGAATCACCAGCTTCCTCTGTGTTGCCCATATCCACTACGGCGCCTATCATGACACGTCTCCGCGGGCGACGGCGCCCCTGTTTTCTCACCATTAATTCTTTTGCTGCTTGACCTCAGCTCATATGACAGGCTGCGCGCTCCTCTGCTGACTGTGGGCGCCTCGTCGCCGAATGCACTTAATTATTGCCAACACGCCCACTCCGGGTCCAGACTCCAGACCACTATGCGGACGGAGCGGTCAGGCAACAAGGATTTTGCCCAGGCTGCCAAGAGCGAGAAGCAGGATCGCACGCGAAACCTCGCCGTTCACCATGAAGAATCTATCCGCATGATTACTTACCAGGGTCCACATCACCTCATCTCGATCTAAAGGCTTGCAGACGCCGTATGCGTATCGCGGGCCGCCTTCATAGGTCATTTGCACTCCCAAGTGATGGGAAAAGGGCATAGCCGGCTCTTCAAGTTGCCTGCGTCCCCCGCAATCCCCATGCACGCAATCGAAGTCCGATAGCACCTCGTCGGCGCCGAGTGCCTGAAAAGTCGGAAGCTGCCGAACTCTGGTCCCGACGATCTGTCATCACCGAGCCCTAACCATTTTGGGGGTCTATGGTATTTTGCTCCTACAGCAGCGCCCATCCGCACGGCATCAACGGTGAGGTGTATTACACGATCGCCGATCGTTGCCCTCCCTGTTCTAGTCCCGTGTAGTAGCATGGCATTCTAGGAAATCGCATGCTGACGTCGCAGGAAACGAAACGACATAGGCACGGCACAACGAGCACATACTGGATTTCAACTTCGCTGTCCTTCCGCATGCGGCTTTCTCTGCAGTTTGCGGATGATGGACTATGCCCCTTTGGCAGAAGTCAAGACCTTGCGACAGCATGCGGACGACTATGGTCAAGCTGCGTTAACGTAGCGTACGGATCAAGTAACCCCATCAACAGCGCGAACTCGATCACCTTCCTCAAGGCGATGTACTACTAGCTCATGCTTCCCCGAACATCATCGAGAGTTGTTGTTGACCCAATCCAGAGCAGGGCGGCCAGCGATCGGCGATCAACAACAAGTTTTATGGACTCGCTTGCTTCCGCAGACTTGGCTCTGCGGTCTTCCCGGTGCCACGAGCTTACTGCGGTTCCTCTAGCCTCCGCGGAGTCTATATACGCTCCAGACCGTTAACGCGCGTTGGCGTAGCGGAGATTTGTCCGGCACCAGGTTCCACGCCACGAAACAGCCTTGAGGACGTACTGGATTGTTGGATCGCATGCACGGGAAGCCCTGCGTCGGCGATCGGTCATCGAGATCTTAAATATGAGGTGTCTATTGGCGGTGCACCATACATGATTTGAGACCTACTATTAGCGGGATATCTGCCATGCTCTAGTTGGTCTGGCAGATGGGGCAACCAGCCCATCAAGCAACAGTGGATCAATCTATCATGTTTGCTAGTTTTTGGAAATCGAACCTGCCTGCAGCATGGATGCCGCGTTAGGTTTGGTAGCCATTCTATAAGCCTTTGAATAACGAAACCCGCGTAATACAATGCCAGTCAGCAGTGGTAGATACCCAGCTTCGCTCCGGCACCATAAACATCCGGACCATCCGTACCTTGATATATACACGAAACAGTCAGCCATCTTTGTCTCCACCCGGACTTGTCAACCAAAGTACAAGGAAATGATCACATGTGCAAGGCAGCGCAGAAAGGTTTAGGCAAGCTTCGAAATCATTACAATCCAGAGTTCTCGGTGCTCTTACAAAGTAGTATAGTGGGTTAGCTGCGTTGTTGTTAGGCGCCAAGAAGCAGCGAAGCACACCTACATACTCATTTACAAAGCTTTGCATGCCGTAATTCTTTAATGATAAAGCAACACAAGACGTCAGTGATTCACTGCATGGCGTCGAGTTGGCGTTGCCTGGGGCAGTGGCAGCCCTTAGAAACGCTGCCACGATGGGATTTCAGACCAAGCTAAGACTCAATGGGCTAGTCTCGAAATCTCAATTCCCATCCCCACATACCGAGGCCTTCATCCCGAAGATACCCGTCCAATCCCCACCGACGAGTGATTCTCGTACGAGAGTAACAACACATAATCTGAAGCTTTGATAAACGCAGTTTAAAACGCGCAATACGAGTTCCAGGGTGATCGACGGAGGCAGCCATACCCGCGTCGAAAATACCCCGGGAGCAGGAACATCCGCTGCAAGCCCCCAAGCGGCTTTCTCGTCAGCACTCAAAAATGGCCTGCTTCTCTTTTTGGAACACGAGCACGCTGTCAGAGACACGAACGACAAAAGGGCCGGCGCTAAGAGATGGATAAAATTGTGTGATTGTCAGGGGACGTCGCGCGTCCCATTGGTCAGTTAATATACTCTGCTGGAGGCGACACCAAAAATGGACCCCAAGAGCCGCAAAAACATCTTGGAGAATGCAACCTGTAGCTATCTTTTTCTGTGACGGCCGCGCAAACTTTGAGGCTAAGGAGCTACTTGGGGATATTCTTGAAGCGAGATGAATGCCATTGCAAGTGGAGATGACATGCAGCCCGTACCCAGGTTCCTAAGATGGACAGCTAGACTTCGCGGCATTCCCTACGGAGAGAAGAAGAACAATATCAAAGAGCAGTGGCCCGCCTGAGCACTAAATCCTCACGCTCACGATCCTTCCCGCGGCCCGCTGCAACACTAGGTACCCCGCGCAATCCTACGGCACTTGTCTCTCGTTTGCGCATCTGCATCATGAGTCTCGTGGATACATATCACGTCCATCTCGGTTTCTGGACAAACTGGGACCATGGGAAGATCGAGGGCGCAACTATCACGCTCACGAGACGCAATGGAGGACTTCTGGTTGCGTTCATTGCAATCTTTGTGGGTGCAACAGGAAAGAGCTTTTGGCGACTAGCATGTTTCCTGTTGCATCGCATGCTGTCTTCTCCTAAACCTCAAGACGGCATATATCACCAACTGCAAGCCATTCTTCGCAACAGCGGTGCAGCTCAAGACGCAGCATGGACGCTTTCGCAACTGATTTGGGCTTGGCGCGTTCGACCCAGACTACGCAAACCCTTCCCACGACTGTTCAGCATTATCATCTTTGCAGTCCTTGTCTCAGTATCTTTTGGCATCGCAGGTATCTTCTCCTCGCAGATCACCACAGACACGGCAAACGAGGTGCTCCTCACAGGCGACAATTGTGGACCATTACGCGGCAACGACGAAGAGAACATCACAGCCTACGATGTACTCTTCTTACCACACCAATACCAGCGCGTCACCGCATACTCCAACTATGCCCTCCAATGCTATGCCGGAAACACCACCGCTGCCGCCGAAGACTGCAACCCCTTCATCCAAAGCAACCTGAAAACGCAAGTCAATCGAAATGCATCATGTCCCTTCTCAGACGACATGTGCGTCCTCAAGGACGAGAACCTGATCGTGGACACGGGTTACATAGACAGCCACCACGATCTAGGCATCAATGCCGCACCCGAGAACCGCTTCCAGCTCCGCATGGTGCACCACTGTGCTCCGCTCGTCACCGAAGGTTTCACGAACACATCTGTCGGCGTCAATACAACAGATATATACCAGCGATACTACTACGGTGAACTCCTCGGCTTGCCTTTCACGCAAGAGGTCTCTCTTAACGAATCAGTCGCATACGATAACCTGCAAAGGACCCGACAACGCGCCCGCTCCGACTACGGAACGTCGTAAGTTTTTCTCCGCTCATTCCATCACCGTCCCTCATGTTGAAAGCTTGTTCACGTCTCCACCAGGGTAGTAAAAGCCTACGGCGGCCCCCTCGAAATGGCCACCCTCTACTCCGACTTCACGCCCATTCCCTCTCTCGCACGCCCGGACGCCGACGTAATACTCTTCTTCCTAACTGCCCGCGGGATCCTCTACGCCGAACCCGTATCCGACCCCTGGTTTTCCGCCAACCGGCTCGGCCCCAGAATCAAACTCACCAGCGAAGACCAGGACATCTGGTCGCAGCTATACAAGCCCGATGCACCCATGCAGGCCCTAGGCTGCGCAATGCAGATGCAATTCTGCAACCCCAATCTGCCCGAGGGCGAGAGATGTGAGCCACTTCGGGGCACGATAGATGATAGCTATCCGGTGACCAATCTGTACAAGAGCGAGAGCCAGAAGAGAAGGTTCCAGTGGGCCATCGACATCATCCGTCTCGGCTTCTTCAGCATATCAGGCATCTTCGATGCGCTCGGTGCGTCTGCCATTGTCGCGCGCCAGGGGCTGGGAAACATGGAGCAGGGCCCGCTGCCGAGTAACCAGTGGCAATTGGAAGTCGAGCACTGGGTTGGCGCGTCGCTCGTCTCGCTGCAGGGGTCGTTCGTCGAGAGCGGGAATGGGCCCGTGAAGACGTATCAGCAGTTTCGACGCGTGCCGAATGAGACGGAGGAGTGGGATACGTGTCGGAATCAGAAGATTATTACGACGAAGTACTCGAGCTTTAGTGTGCTCGGGTTGAGTCTTATTTTGGCGATTGGGAGTTTGATTATTTTGCTGGATTTATGTCTGGAGCCGGTGTTGTCGTGGGTGCAGCAGAGGAGAGCGAGGAAGAGGGGTGATGAGGAGGTGGAGACAAGGTATAAGAGGCTGGAGTGGAATATGAATACCACACTGCAGCTTCAGCGTCTGGCACACGAGCATGTTGGTGTTGGGACCTGGAGCCAGAGGTTTGGTGGGACTTTTCCGGTTACGGAGCCTTGGGAGAAGTTGGCGTGTGTGGATGTCCGAGAGGAGATGGGTGTGTTTGCTAGGCCGGAGATGTGGGAGGGCCGGGCCGGGAATGAGAGGCCTGGGAGTTTGAGCAGCGTGTCTGGTGATTCGGATTCAGTGCTGGGATCGATGAGAAGGAGCCGCACTTTCGACTCGGTGGACAAGGTGAAGATTAAGAGGATGGACGAGGAGAAGGAGAGGGTACCCAGGGTGGGAGTGAGGAGGGTGGATACGACGACGACGCTAGTTAATGATGCGGGCATGAGTCCTATAGAGAGGGCCGAGCGAAATGAAGCCGGCAGGGCGGTGTGAAACTAGAATATTCCTTTCTTGTATATGCTTAAGATATTTGCTCTTGCATTGCCTCAAGCATCTTAGATACCCTATCATTCCAGATCTATTCTCCAGTTCCTTCATACTACTTGAGAATACACATGGTCAATAGTATCGCATTGCCAGACTCAATCGCCCTCGACCTACGCAACCTCCACACTCTTAACAGTCCGCCCATGCATCCTTGCCAGCCACGTCCCTTGCATGCCCCTACGAATCGCCTTCCCCTTCCACATAAATAGCAGCAGCGCAAAATTATTCAAACACAACACGGCGGTAAAAATTCCGCTTATCGTTACCGCGAATCCATGCTCGATAATCCAATCCAGCAGATAGATCCCCATGCCAAAGCTGATTGCCTGTTTGCCCAGATTCATCGCAATCAACATCTCGCTCGTGTTCGCGTTATAACTATCCACTGCATATGCAAGGGTGAAGGAGAAGTAAAACAATGCTCCCCATTGATCCATGCCCACGCCGAAGAAGTATGCGATCCAGTGTAGATTGTGCTGAGCAGCGAGGCCGTAAAGAATAATGCCGCAAGGGGCAATTATCATGGCGGGGAGTATCACACCGAGACGCATTTCGGCTTCGCGGATGCCGTTGTTTTTGCGGGTCAGACGAGCGGCGAGACGATCCGAGGACGATAGGAAGGGCATTGCGAGCGCGAAGCCAAGAAACGTGGCGATTGTGATGAGCCCGCTATTTGTTTCGCTCCAATTGTAGGGGGGCGCCGTAATCTTGAGAGGGAAGGTGTAGTTGAATGCGAGCGCGCCGAGGCCGATGTAGATGCCGAAGGAAGTGATTACCCAGAGGACTTGCGGGACTAGGAAGTAGGTGAGGGACCGGGGCATCATGATCCAGAAATCTTGTTCTTTGTCGATGCCGTTCCAGAGCTTGAGGGTTTGAGTGAAGGTTTTGCGGGGTGGGATGCTGGGCGACACTTCGATTTGGGAGGCGTCGGGGTGGGGTTTGTCGGTTTCGAGGGTGGAGGGTGGTGGGGAGAGTGGCTTTGTGCGCTTGTACGCTGTTTCTTCGACAACGAAGAAGGCGAGAATTAGGAGGGCTATGGCGAATGCGAAGACGACGTAGAAGAAGAGACGCCAGGAGTAGCCACCTGCCAGCATGTAGCCTGCGTAGAGCGGGCCCGTGGAGCCGAAGCAGAGGGCGACTGGAGGATGTTAGGGGTGGTATTGATTGAGGTGCATGGAAAGGTACCTGTGTAGTAGCCAATGCGCTTGCCGCGCTCATGGAGGAAGAAGATATCGTTGACGAGCTGGACAGGAAGCGCTTCGCAGACGCCAGATCCGAAGCCATGAATGACTCGAGCTACCATGAGGCCGCCGAAGGTGGTTGCTTGTGATGCGCCAATAAGTCCTCCACAGAACTATTCCTGTATAAGCAGGTATATCTGTAGTGAGGCGAAGTACCTACAGTGACCATTGAGATCAACATCACAGGCCGTCGTCCGATTTTAAGGTATAGCGGCACCAATATGAGCGAACCTGGGTTGCATCGATTAACATATGCGGCAAGTGGGTGTAACAATTATCGCTGCGTACCGAAACCGAAAGCCAAGTTTGGATAAGACACCAAGTCAGACGCCCTGGTAGGTGTGATGCCGAATTCTTCAGAGTACAGCGCGATGTAAACCGACGGTCCGAGGAGGGCACAGTTGCCGAGGAACGAGTAGAGGGCGCAGACGAGCAGGATGAGCGACTTCTTGGTGTTGGACCACTGTGAAAAGTATTAGTACAAGGTTGAAGCCGGTGTACAGGAATACGTACTTGTAGCGGGTCATTGGGATCCTCTGCCGGCACAGGGTATAGCGCCTGCCCGTAGCCAGTGTCGTCACCCTCTGTTCGAAGTCAATTCATGATCGATGAAGCTGGCAGGAACTATACCCACCCGCAACCTGGAGGTTCACGGTTCCAGGAAGGTCTTCCTCGTGCGCGTGGCTGTCGCGATGTGTTAGCAAGACGCGCGATGCGTATAGCCTCCCCACACTTCGTACCTGTGAATCAAATGCGTCGGAGCCATATTGAAGCTTCTCACAACACCAATGACGAGAGATACAAGCTCCAGAAAGTGTTGAACAAGTTACGCGGGCCAAGCCGACCTTTCAATGCTCCCAAGCCCGTACCCGCATCCAAATCCCCGGCAATCTACACTCCATTAAATTGCCGTGGGACCCCGTCACTGCTCTCCACCCACTCAGGTCCACTTTGCCATCAGCCCTACCTTCCTCATCCAATTGCTCTGTCTAGCGCCGGCAAGGGTTTTCATCGGCAGAGTTGGAGCGGAGCGGACGACACATTAACCGCTGTAAAGTCACATCCCAAACAGGAAGTTAACATGTTGATCCCCGCAGGATTTGTGGATGAGCCGGGGTAGTGTGGAGGTGGGGCAGTGAGTGAGATAATCAACGTCTGTAAAGTGTCAGATCGACGGGTGACGGCATTCGCCAAGGACGAATGGAAGGTCGCTGGAAGAGCTATGGAAGGTGGATTATTGTCGACTAGGTGATGGGTACAGAGTGCGTTTTGATGATGAGGCTTAATTCGATGTAGGACGACGATACGCCCGTCGCTGGGTTTGCGAAGTATTTGGAAACGCCGAGCGGGGAAGCGTCCACCGTCTCTAGCGTTGGGACAGCGCGTCGTCGAGAAAGCTTCGTGAAGAGTCGGATCGCGCACTTGCATCATGCCATCGAAGCTTGTTATAATTCGAAGGAAATTGACAATGAGGGACAATGACATCGATGCATCGTAGAGAGGATGCAGCCACTCGGATGGTGCGACGAAGGCATACCTTCCTGTCTCTAAGCTCACGGCCTCTGGTTCTCGACGTGTCAGGGATTCGAACCAATACGTCTGGTTCTGTTTCCAAAGCCAAAAGGCTAGATGATTGCAGGTGAATACATCCAGATGTTGCAGGATCGCGTTTAATGAGGCATCGTGCCGGCTAACCGTATCCGGTCTGGTAATCCCAGATCCATTCATTGTTGACGGGTTTCGCCGCATTCAACTGCGCATTTCTTCAAGTCAGCAATCTAGTCGTCTCAATAATAATCTAACTACAGACGATACATCATCGAAGCATCCGCATCGTCAACCTCGTTTACCTCGTACTACATCTCACTCTCCTCGGTAGTCTCGACCAAGCGTTCTCGACCCATCCACGACAGCGGCCCGCACAAAGGAAGAAAAAAACCCATAAAGGAAAGCAAAAAAAATCAAAAAAAGTCGGATGGCCAGCCACAGCGCTTCATTAAGTAACTTCCACCGCCCGAGCCTTTCCAGCCTGCCTGCCAGAAACGTCGGAGTCTTGTTTGCACGCGGCTCGGCACAACGCCATGCGGTGTCTTTCTCGTGCTGTCCGTCGTACGCCGGCGCTGCTTGTCATGCTTTCGTTTGATCCTCATTCATAGCCGGGCGGAGGCAGTTAGTAGTAGTGTAAGAGTCGTCAACAGGCGATAGATACTTGTCCCCAAATCTCTCCGCCGCATGGTCGGCCTAGTACGGTACACGCGACGGACTCTGCGCTCATCAGCGAGTGAGCGGCGGCGGCGGGATGCAGGGCACGAGCGAGGCCGCCGCCCAAATGGTCGGGAGATACTTGCGATTGTGGCGTGCTGCGCGGTGCCTGGTGGTTGGGTACGCCTATCTCTCTCTGTTGATACTATGGTGGTGCCCTGAAGTAATCCATGGGATTGCCCGCTAGAGGTGCCTTAACGTAGTGCTTTGAAACGAAATCCTACACTTTAATTCATCAATATCGTCATTTTTAATAAAACTTACAAAGACTGAACTGTTAGCTCTGCTCGTACCGTGACCTAGTCTAACAATATTCGTCGAGAAAACCTAGTTAATACAGATCTATCTCAACCTCCTCCACGTCATCAAACATGCTCTCTGAAAGCGCACTGACGGATCCCACACGGCGGTATGCTGGATGGGTCTGAGATCCTTCCACTTCGATCGGCTTCAACGCGATGCCATGAGTGCCTACTGTAGCAAGACAAATCACTTCGTCACATACTTCCGCATCCTCGTCCGTGTCGGCACTCAGCATACTCAAAACTCCATCAGATCCAGCGGAGACAAACGACCTCCAGTACTTCTTTGCGAATATCTGGCCAGATGGCATCTCCATCTCGACAATCGTAGTACTAGCGGCCTTCAACTTGCCCTTCAAGCGAAGAAAGCCTCCTTCGACCCTTCCCATATGATCAGCGCCAGCGTATGTTATATGAGCAGAAAGCAATGTAGGACTATGCTCGTTGCGGTGGTGCAGGAAGCTTTTGAACGTCACCGCACTGTTCAAGCACGCCCACGACCAACTGGGGGCGATGTAGTCCTTTGGCCGCCGCGTTGGTGGTGGGCTATTGCAACTCCAGTCGAGGCCAAAGCACGCGTCCTTCTCCCATAGGCCTGCCAAATACCTATCTGCAATGCGGTCTTGTTGACGATGCGCCATCCCCGCGATGGCCGGTAAACGGTCTGTAGGATACGTAATCTGACATTCTGTGAACGTCTCGACAATCTTATACCATCCGTCGTAGTCTCGACGGGTCTCCAGGTACTCTTTGACGTCCTTCTCGTCAGAAACTGCACCACCCGCACGCGTGCACTGCGTTTGTGAAGTTGTGCGCCCGTGGTATTTGAGACCTGCATTTGCATTAACACCAAAGCTTGGCGCCGTGATGTTCTGGGCCCGGAGAGTTTGCTCTGATGTGCTGGCGGCTTTGCAACTGAAGAGCCATTGGTACGGTGTGAATTGTATTAGTCGCGTTGACAGTTCTCGCTCTTGTAAACACCAAGCTCGCCTTGTGACCGGCACAACCTGTCGTAGCTTTGCATCTCCTGGAACACTTGCGACCAAGAAAGCTCTTCCGTCTGAGCCAAGGTCCACTTCCAATGGTTCTGTAATCCAAGATTCTCGGCTTAGTATACAGCCTTCCAAGGAAGATCCCGTAGCAGCGGAAAGAGTGCAGAGACTGTTTGCATATGTGGACGCCATTCTCGATGCCTCAATTTCCCAATCCTTTGCCGAGTCTTGAATGATGCAGAGTGAGTCGATCCAAAGATACTTTTCGTTCAATTTGCGAGTGTATTCAATAGCTTGGCGGAACGTCAGTGGGAGGATGTCGAGAGATATCGCTTTCGCATAGAAAGGCATCCGCACTGTTGTCAATTTCCAGGGCGCGTCTGGGGGTACGAAGCCCCAACAGTGGCTCAACGTAACATAACTTGTTCGTGTATCTTGTATCTCTGCCCCTGACACGATCTTGACAGAAGACGCACTACCTACTAGGCTCACGTCCAACAGCCGAGTTGGTAGGGTATGTCCTAGCGGCGCGCACTCTGGATGATTCTCCACGCATATTTTCATAGCGGCCTTCACAAAGCCCACATTCTCTTCATCGTCGACCGCGGGAGACAGCAACCCTTTTGCCACCTCGGGCCTGAAATAAACGAGAATGTCTTCCCCGTACACTGCTTCATTGGAAGGGCCGCAGAGGAACACGCGCAATTTGTCTGCAGACGAAAGTCGGCCAACAGAGACAGGGCCTTCGTCAAGCTTTGCATCGTCATATCCTGTGTAAACGAAGTTGTGATGTATGATGGCACACAATTGGCATCCACCTTTGGCTGAAGCGATCAGCTTGCGGAGGGAAGGTTGGTGGTCAAGCCTGAAGCGTCGCTTTCGAAGAAGGTCTGGAAAGACTTTCCGACATAGTGCGCAGATGGAGGAGTGCTGATTGGCCATGATGGTACATGCGATGACGATTGGTAGCATGTGTGCTTGTCGCTGCTGGGCGTTCAACTATCATCCGGATGGAACCGCAGCATAGAGTTCGTGTTACGCGTTGCGATGAGATAGTAACAGGGTTGTGCTATCGAGCGAGGGTGAATTGAGGGGAAACCCAAGAGTTCGATTGTTAAAAATATACGTGCGTGGTGTTGAAGCGTGCACGTGCCCAGCTGACCACGGGCACAGTTTTCCCGATTGAGGCTCAAGGGTCTTCCGTCATTGCCAGCTTGGCGATCGTATTCTGGCTTCGGCCATGTCTCGACGGCGCTGGCCTCCACAATGCTTCCCTCAGTGGCCAACTTCCTTTTTGTACCTTTTTACATGTCATGCGCATGCCTCTTCTAATCTAATATGGCGCTCCTCAAACGATACGGCCCGTATACGGCCATCGGCGCCTTTTCCCTCCACGTGCTAATTCGCTGAGCTTCCCGTACCAGTCCAGCTACGAAGACGGAGGTGCAGCTAAACACTACAATCACAATGCTGGTCACAACGAGCAGCCGAAGCCTTCGCCTCAAGAGAAATCCTACGACTGGGCGAAAGTGCCGATCAAATACCCCATGTCGTCTATGATACCACTACCGACGGGCTCGCCCCTCCCACTTCCCCCAATCCAGTTCGACTTCAAGGCCGAGGATGAGAATGCGAAGAAGATCAGGCAAGTAAGAAAAGAGGAGGTTAAATCTGCATTCAAGAGGTGTTGGAGATCTTACCGCCAGCGGGTATAGATGCACGATAAGCTAGAACTAATAAGTGGCGGCGGGAAAGATACCCTTAGAGGGTGGACAGCGAGCTTGATTGATGCCCTTGATGCTCTGTGGGTCATGGACTTTAAGCAAGAGTTTCACTCTGCGCTCAAAGACGTGGCTTAGATCGATTTCGGCAAGACTTCGATGGACACAGTGAACGTTTTCGAAACCACGATTCGGTGGGGATTCCCTGAATGCTTGGTGATAATCCGAAGTAGTGTTGTGGCTGACCATGAATATAGGCATCTCGGCGGCCTTTTGGCTGCATACGAATCGAGTAGCGAACAGATTCTACTCGACAAGGCAAAGGAAGCGGCCGAGTTCCTCTACAAGGCTTTCGATACGCCAAATAATATGCCTATACTCCAATAGGACTTTTACAAAGCTAGTAAAGGCTTAAACTAGAGGGTTGACGAAACCGTTCTCGTCGCTGAAATTAGCTCTTTAAGCATAGAATTCTCCCGCCCGCCACAAATCACTAGAATTCTCTCCTGATGATCCACCTCGGCAGACTCCTAAGACAGGAGGGCAATTAATTCCACTTCCTTGTTCTCATTCTCTTCTTCTGCTAGTGAGCCGGTTGGTCGGCTGATGAAATGCTTACCGAAAGCCGAGAGTTGGCTACTGCATTCTGAGAACAGGTAGAGTGCCTTTTCACAGTCCACGGGTTTCCGACTACTCTGACGATGGCAATAGCAAAAGTTTCCGACACTCGATACAATACCGACACGGAAACTGTATCATAGAAGAATCAGCTGTTCGTCTAATCGCAAAAAGAAACTCAACGACATATCGAACAATAGTGAGCCATGCGATGCAGCACGCACAGTACCAGCAGGCAGAGAGCTGTGAACGTACATTTTACTCAATACGGGGGCACGGCTGGCTATCGCGTGCCGCATCCAGGTCACTCATGCTTTGTGCGTCAACGCATGTTGAACAGAGAAGACTTAGCACCGTGCCTCAGCTGCATAGGTCGCCTGGAGCGTGGCGTCCTTCGCGCCAAAGGATAATTGCGCAGACGGGAGATCCCTTTCGACGTATCAGGCGAGTATTGCGGTGAGTATTTTGATCACAGTCGGCGACGCCGCAGGTACGAAGACTGGACTCTAGCCTGTGCCTACGTACCGTCTACTTTGACCAACGGATTTATGTTAGTGGTGAACATACCGATGGGTCAGGAACGCGCAATGCCACAGAGCGTCGGATTCCTCATTGTGGTGTAGCGGACGGTCGTGGTGAGGCCAAGTGTCCCCGATGCCTTGGACTGCGAGCATGACAGTTCCATGGCAAAGTCATAGTGCGATACTGTCCATCTGTCCGTGCCAATAATTCAACGACGCTGGCGCCGTAGTCCCAGTACTTATTGAGCTGTGTGCCAGGCAAAGAGCAAGTCTCGTGGACATCACCTGTACTTTGGTGGCTTGACCCGGTGTAGCATCCGGGTACGCAACTGCGCTGTTAGCATGGACTTGGCGACAGCCCGTCTGAATTTGATGTTCCAACTGCTCCATCTCATCGAAATTCGCTGTAACTGTTCCTGTCAGAGGCAGTCGCACGGGGCGCTAACGTGCTGTATTAGCGAGCTGGACCCTATCTTTGGCGACTGCGTCCCTCGGGGACTGTTCAGTCGTACGGGCTGAGGGATGGTCGCAACCTTACACAAAATTTTTGAACTACGCCAGCGTGCCGCGTATTTCACCGGAGTAGTGCAGATAAAGCGGATTTAGACATTGAACACCGGTGTGTGAGGATCATAGAGCGTGCGGCATTGCATTTCATTGTGTAGTTGACATGATACCAGATGGGTGCGTAATATATGTGGCGTGATGTAAAAGAAAGTTGTAAAGAGAGATTTCGAGAAGTGAACATCCACAGAAATGGTCATGTGCCGGAATTCAACTGCCGGCGCACAAGAAGTGAAGGATTAATATATCGGGAGAGAAAGATGAGATTGTGTAAGTGTTTGACAAGCTGGCAGAGTCGTATTGCACCCGCGGCGAAGGAGAAGAAGAACAAGAAGATCAGGGTGACACAGATCTTTGATCGTGGGAAGCCTTGTACTCCGAATGGCGGTGTTTCAGCCCCTCGGGGAACGCCAGCGCTGAGGCACAGTTTTGTGTTGTCCATGGTTGCAGCTGAGAGACTGACTAATCGAGAATCGTCCCTCGAGAGAGCCGGTTGAGTGATCTCGCTAACCCTACGGGCTCGAGGAAGCGCTCCCCTATTGAGTTGCTGGGCCGTCATATGGACATTTGACTTCGACAGTTCCCGTGCCAGAGCATGAGTAACAGTGTCTCCCTTCGCGTAGGCTATGATTGGGTCAGTTGATCGGTCCCAAGGACTCTCATGGAAGACTTGCTGTATTGGATTTCCTCCACACCCGCCGCATGTCTGGGGAATCGTGCCGCGGTAGGCACAATACTGGCAGCCATGTGCGTGGGTAAAGGTGGGGTTGGCTGCCACGCTCTGTTTCGGAGGCGACATGTTGGTGAAACAGTCTCAGGCAGGGCCAAATATTCAGATTCGAAGAAAATTTGTAGTGACAGAAGCTCTTGATTCCGTAGCATGTAATGAATGGGCGTGTGAATCGAAGTGGGTTCTCTAGCCTTTATACCCGAGGCCAGAGTCAGTCGGTGAGCCTTCGGCATGCGCGCTGAATATCCATGTCACCAGCATCTGTCCTTTGAGTTTTGCGCAACTACTCAAACGAACATACTATTGCAGAGGAGCCTGACAGGTTGTGAAGCAACGAAGAGGCTCATCACACTCTGGAAGGTTACGTCGAATCAGGCGGCCATGCCGACTTGAGGAACCATCGGAGGGCTCTTCCGATCATGTTTGAGTAGTCAAATCAGGTCCTAGAGCTCTATGCCGTAAGGCAATCTTTGATCGGTGTGGGGAAAGGCTAGAGCATTGGTTGGAACAACTTCCCGAGAAGGACAACGGAACTCATTGTGAGTCGGGAAGTCGGTGGATTGAGCAACCTTTCTGCATAGCTTGCACTCTCGCCTTATCTCTTCACGCGTGTTGGGGAAGTATTATGAAACAGACGCAGCAGTGACAGTGGAGCATGCGTCCCAAATTGTTGGGCTGCATGCCTTGTGCATCCCCAGCCCTGGCAAAGGGGACCGAAGCCGCTTGACATGGGCACTTTCATGAAAGCATGCAGAAAGCGTTACTCTCTTGGGCTGAGAATGCGTGGAGCGGCCACCTGGTGCTCGATTCCCCGAACTGACATATCCCGACCCAGAGCTGCGGGAACTGCCTTTGTCGTCTTATGCAAGCGGTCTGAAACCCTGACGAGCTTCTGGAAGATTGCTTGATGATCTGCAGATGCTGACCCAGAACCAAGGAATAGTTGTCGATCGTCGAGAACCCAGCCGTCACCGCTTCTTCCCTCGCAACCTTGCTGGAAGAGACGATAGGGCGTCAGATCTGTGGGATACCCGCTAGGGTCTACGAAGGGTTTTCCCTATCCGTGTGACGCTGTGGACAGAGACACACGATGATTGGGCTTCGAGGAAACAGGTCATCAAGCGTAAATTTCTGACCTCAAACATAGCCACACCTCTCGACATCGTCGACAGACGACACTTATCAACGGTTTTGCGCGACCTGGACCTGCACACCGACTTGTCGCAAGGACATGCTTCTTCGAGGCCAGTCCTGGCCACTCAAGAGAGCCGGCTCCCCGTATCTCTTCGGTGCGCAAATGCGATCCTAGAAGGAGGAGCCTTTACGCTACTGGCCTGATGCGAAATGCCTGACGAAGTCGCTTTTGTCGAGCAAGACGTGTACGCTCCGGTCAAGGAGTGGGCGCATGGCTCATGTGTGCTCGTGGTCGGGGCCAGCAGCAGACACTCCTCCTTCGTGCTCTGATTGTGGCACTCATTTCCCTGATGAGGCTAACGATAGTAAAGTGGATCAGTCCGTGCTGGGCTGATCCGGTGGGTGAAGTGAATTGATTGGAGTGGGTGAGAAGAAAAGGCGTCACGGGATCGAGGGAAATGCCGCCGTGTGGTAATGAGGAAGGAGCGTTAAGCGACCTTGCTGTGTGCTGTGCGGGACTATCGTGAACTTGGCAAGCGCGATGCAACTAACGCGCGAATTTGGGGTACGCAAGGATCCTATTGCCGGTTCAGGGTGACAAGATTAGGGGAGGTGGGAAAACAAGAGAGGGGCACATGCCTCCCTATACATGACTTATAATCGACGCATGGCCAACAGAAACGAGATGTCAATTTGGAGGAGTGTAGCATAAGCGAGTCATATATTCCCGCTACCCTAACACCAAGAGAGCGAGACATGATGATGATGATGCAATCATGACACTTTGTGAAATGTGAAACTGGGGCATCCGACATGAGGGGCGTCAACATCCTTGACCCCAGAAAACAAAGTATTGCCCATACCAAGCGCCATCAGCCCGTTCCAAGATGCGCACATATCACCTATCCATAACATGCCTCCCATCCAACGCCAGAGGAAGACCAACCGGTTGCAAAGCTGAGCGACAATGCCCCGCGTGACGCTAGGCACAGCAACTGATGAGGGGGACGTGCTAGGAAGCTGCGCTGGTGAAACGCCGTAACAATACCACGCCGCAATCAGAAAATCATAGTTGCGCGCTCATGGCTCAAAGAAGGCATCAGGAAGCTTGCTGATGACAGCAAGCGTGACCACGGCGCCAGGGATGAGATACGTGGCAGCGTTCTTCACAGCACTTCCGAGGCGACTTCGAAGCCGCTTCTTTGGGCGTGCCTCGATCGCGGCTGCGCTGGTCTGGACAGTAGGCGTGACTGGAGCGTCAACTGCAAGGTGGGCACCTGCTTCAGTAGCGTCTGCATCGGCCATGTCGTCAGCCTTGCGCTTCAAGCTTCCTGAAATAGAAGTAGGCGTGGGTGGCGAGTGAGGTTCCACTGCGACTGATTCTGAGCTCGAGAGGCGGGGGGCCGCATCGACGCTGAAGCCCGGAAAAGAAACTGGCGCAGGAGTTTCCTCGACAATCTCCGTGATGGAGACTTTGGTACGTTTTTGCGGTGGGGTAGGGAGCTCGCTTCCGACCTCCGGAGACATTGATCGCAAGAGCGGTGTTGAGGGATCCTGGACACGGAAGGGGCCGGCGAATGGAATAGGGTCCATGCCGAACATGCTATTGGAAGCAAACTCATCGTGAGCTGGCATGAATCGGATTGGTTCTGGCGATTCGTTGACGAGGCTCCTGAGATTGCTCTGCTTAGGCACGTGGATTGAATTGCTGTACTCGGGAGGACCCCATCCCGACTGTCGTGGTGCGGACGGACGGCGTGATGGATACTCGGTCTCTACGGAGAATGGGTGATCGTCGAAGGCCTCGAACATGTTCATTGTAGGCATGGATGTGTTCGTTGTTGCTGAGCTGTCGGCTAGAGAAGACATTGTAGGGAGTGTAGGAAGAGCGGGCACGGTCGAAGGGAAAAGCTGTGAGACCGGAACCGGTTGTGGAAGGACACCACCGCCCCAGCTTGGACCAGCAGCGATGGGAGTGCTTGATGGCAGCTGCGACCCGTGAGGTAGCATCTCTAGTATGGCACTCATCTTGATGCGACGGGCCCGCTCAACATCTTCATCTTCGTGGTCCTCCTCATCTGATCCTTCTGACTCGGGATCGTAGCTGTAGCCGGCCGGTTCGGAGGGCTCGTCTGGGTAGTCAGAGAAAGCATCCGAGCCGTACCCGTCGTTCGAGTACGTCTCACTGCCTTCATCTATGATATCATCCAGTAACTCATCGTCACTAGCATCGTCGGACATGTGGATGGAAACGGAATCACTGCGAGTGAAGGTAAGGCGCTCATCCTCGAACTCGATAGACGAGGCGCTGCTGGTCGCTGACGGAGAGGAGTCTCGCTCTTGGATTGAGGCAAGCTCGGGGAAAACGACGTGGGGCAAGGGAGGCCTGCTGTCGGGGGTGAGGGTTGCGGCCGGTGGCTCGAAAGGCTCGTATGCATCCTCCTCTTCATCTTCCTCGACAACGGCTACCAGTGGCTCTTTTGAGTTCATGGTAGGCTCATCGAACATGTCGTCGAGCGTAACCGGGTCTTCTTGGGTACCAGCGCCTGGCCGGGCTGAGCTTTTGGCCTCGTCGACCTCTAGGTCAACCTCGTCTTCTTCACCTGAGCTGTCGCTGTCGGGGACGGCGAAGGTCTGGCCGGACGGCTGCTCGAGGGCGTTGGCCTGGAATTGGAACTTCATTGCGGTGAAGCAGTCTGGAGATAACGGTACGTCAGCCTGGTGAGCGAAGGGCAGGCCGAGGAAATACTCACCGTCGTTGCGGAGAACGTCGGTTCCGAACTGCAACAGATCCCCGTTGAAGAGTCGCTTTGGCACGTTGGGCTCCAGCTTCTCTCCATTGACGGTCGTGCCGTGCATGGACTTCTTGTCTGTGATGTAGACGACGGCCTCGCCCACTGTGCCGTTGGCGGAAAGGACAGCGTGGTCGCGGGAGATGACGGGGCTGTCGATAAAGGCGTTGTTGGGTGCAATCATCAGCTCCGCCTTCTGCGTGTTTTTGGAAGCGCGACCGATGGGAATGGTGGAGTCGCCGCGGATGGTGAGCTTGCGGGCGTCAAAGCCGTCCCTGCCGTCCGTGGAACGCAGCGTGATCTCCACTGCTGGTGAGGTGTCAGTGCGGTCCGAGTGGGGGAGCGGCTGTTTGTAGCGCTGGGGTTGCTTACCGGATACCATGGTGGTGGATGGAGAAGGAGAGAGAGTCTGCGTGAGTGCAGGTTGTGAGGTGGAGAGGCCTCGAGGTGAAACGGGGGAGCTGGCGGTTGGTTGGGCGGGGTCAGCCTGAGGTGGGGAGCTCCGGGCGGTCGTGCCAACCACGAACCGCTGGACCGACTTGGATACAGTGGGAACAAAGAAGATTCCGATGGTAGTCGTAGGGCAGGAGTGAGGGGAATATGTAGGAGCCGGTACTTTGAGGCAGAAGGAGCTCTGGAGGGCGGGCCAGGCGGTGATTGCTCGCCCTGCGCCTTCCCTTCACCTCGTGAGTGCTGCAGCCTTGGAGCACGGGCCTCTGCATTATCTTATCGTACTTAGCGCCCCGGTTCGAGACTAGCGGCTGGGCGCTCTTCGGCGCGCTACAGCCTTGGCATCTCGAGCTGGTACCCCACCGCGTCAAGAAATCCAAGTGCGCGATTGATGCAAGCTCCGGATCGCAGATTCTCGCCGCAACCGGGTGTGAATCATGCAGGTCAAAACCCTACCACGCCGGAAGCACCGACCCGACAACGCGCATCCACGGCCTTAAATCATAGCCTATTCGACCTTTCCACGCCCTCGCGCCACAGATTTTCGCCCTGCGCGACTCATCGTAGCGCCTCCACGATGGAGGTGGAGGAAAAGCCTGTGGTAGGGCCATACCACGTCAAGCGGCAGCTGGTCGACCACCTCCCAACGCGCATAAAGCACCTCAAATTCGGCATCTTTTCGCATCAGGACATCGTCAATCAAGCCGTCCTCGAGGTATCAGACCGCAATGTCTACGACTTTGCCCCCCCAAACGCCGACAACACACGCCCCTTCACGGCCAACGGGCCCATGGATTTGCGCATGGGGCTTACAACCAAGAAGGGCAATTGCGCCACGTGCGGCGAAGGACTGGACAAGTGTAACGGCCACTTTGGACACATCAAGCTGGCCCTGCCCGCCTTCCATGTCGGCTTCCTCAAGCACATCATCGAAGTGCTGAACTGCATATGCAAGGACTGTTCGCGTGTGCTGCTGGACGAGAATGACCGGCGAAGATTCCTCAGGAGCATGCGCCGACCGGGCATGGACAATCTACAGCGGTCAGCCATCTCCAAGAAGATCCTGACCGAGTGCCGGAAGAAGAAACATTGCCCCTACTGTGACGCACTCAATGGCACCGTTAGGAAGGTCCCGGGACACCCGCTGAAAATAATCCACAACCGCTACGACGCATTCAATAGGTCATCGGCAAAGTCAAAGGTAGCCCCAGCCGGCAAAGTTGAGTTCGATCAGTCCTTCGAAACCGCCAAAGCTACAAATCCCGAATTGGATAGGCACCTAAAGAAGGCTGTAGACGACATGCATCCGCTGAGGACGCTGAACCTGTTCAAGAAAATCTCGCCCGACGATTGCGAGTTGTTGGCCATGGTTCCCGAGGATGCTCGCCCCGAGATGCTCATATGGGAATACGTGCCTGTGCCTCCGGTGGCCATTCGACCTTCGGTCCAGCAAGATGGAGGCGGAACGAACGAAGACGACATCACCAACAAGATCGGCGACATATGTCAAATCAGTAGTATCATCCGTGCTGGACTCGCGCGCGGCTTTCCTCTTCAGATACTCATGGAGCAATGGGATTTCTTGCAGCTGCAAATCGCCATGTACATTAACAGCGACGTACCTGGCCTCAAGCAGCAGGGACTGCAGAGCAAGATGCGCGGCTTCTGCCAGCGGCTCAAGGGCAAAGGCGGTCGATTCCGTCAGAATCTCTCTGGAAAGCGCGTTGATTTCTCTGGTCGCACAGTCATCGGTCCGGATCCGAATCTTGGCATCGACGAAGTCGCTGTGCCGCAACGCGTCGCAATGAACTTGACGTATCCGGAGAAGGTGACCAAATACAACATAGACAAGATGAGGAGACTCGTTCAGAACGGCCCCTTCAAATACCCCGGGGCGAACAAAATTCGCAAGCGCGAAAGACTAGACAAGCTGAACGATCTTGTCCTTGTAGCCAATGGTAAGAATGTCGAAGACAAGAAAGGTGGCCCGGAGAGACTACGCAATTCGGCGGAAAGATTGGAGTTTGGCGATATCGTGGAGCGTCATATCGAAGATGGTGATATCGTGCTCTTCAACCGCCAGCCATCCCTTCACAAGCTGAGTATACTCAGCCATAGGGCCAAGGTGCGACCGTGGCGGACGTTTCGGCTAAACGAATGCGTTTGTAATCCATACAACGCCGATTTCGATGGTGACGAGATGAACTTGCACGTTCCACAAACGGAGGAGGCGCGAGCGGAGGCAATCGAGTTGATGGGAGTCAAATACAACCTGGCCACACCCAAGAATGGCACGCCCATCATTGCCGCGATTCAAGACTTCATCACCGCAGCCTACCAGTTGAGTAGCAAGAACAACTTCTACGACCGAAGAACCTTTTGCCAGATATGCAATTACATGTTCAAGGGTGAAGGGGCGTGGGACCCAGACATTGGCGGCTGGCTTCCCATTGAACTTCCGCCGCCCACGGTATTGAGGCCTCAAGCTCTGTGGACCGGAAAACAAGTCTTCAACGTCTTGATGAGGCCAAATAAGAGATGTAGGGTTCTGGTCAATCTGGAAGCGGCTTGCAGGCAATTCAAGCAAACTAAAGGACAGCCGCCGGATCTAAACGAGGACGACGCATATCTGGTAATCCGCAATTCTGAAGTAATGTGCGGTGTGATGGACAAAGCTACTGTTGGCGATGGCAACAAAGACTCCGTCTTCTACGTAATCATGCGGGACTTCGGCCCCGATCACGCGGTACAAGCCATGAACCGACTCGCGAAGCTCTCCGCCCGCTGGCTGACGAACAACGGCTTCTCCATCGGTATAAGCGACGTCACTCCTGGCGATAAACTCAATCAGAAGAAGCAGGTGTTAATCGAGGAGGCCTACGCTAAATGTGACAAGCTCATCAATGATTTTAAGAACGGCAAGCTACAGCGAGACGCCGGCTGCGACGAGGAGCAAACAATGGAGAACAGGATTGGTGGTATATTGTCCGGAGTTCGAAAAGCCGCTGGTGATATTTGTTTCGAAGAGCTCAGTAGATGGAACGCGCCCTTGTTGATGGCCAAATGCGGGTCCAAGGGTTCCAACATCAACGTCTCCCAGATGGTTGCCTCCGTCGGCCAACAGATGATTGGCGGTGCGCGAGTCGCGGATGGTTTCCAACACAGGACTCTGCCTCATTTCCCCAAAGCTGCCCGCCAACCTGCATCCAAAGGTTTCGTCAGCAACAGTTTCTTCTCCGGATTAACACCGACTGAGTTCATCTTTCATGCCATGTCTGGTCGTGAGGGTCTCGTCGACACAGCTGTCAAAACTGCTGAGACTGGTTACATGAGTAGAAGGCTGATGAAATCGCTGGAAGACTTGGCTGCTTCGTACGACGATACCGTACGGAACTCTTCAGGAACTGTTGTACAGTTCCAGTATGGAGCCGATCATCTTGACCCCGTGGATATGGAGGGCAAGGCAAAGCCAGTCAACTTCGATCGCACGTTCACTCATGCCGTCACGTCAACCTGGGATAACGAGGAACCGAGCCTTACTCCGGATGAGGTTCGCATTCGGACTGAGACGAGACTGAATACAGAGCGTGCCAGATACCCGCGCTTCAAGCTTGACGGCGTCACCAAGCTGGATGATCGTGACAAGAGCGACATGGGCATCGACCACCAGGAATCCGTCCGCGACTTCCTCGATACCCTTCAGGATTACGTTTTCAACCGAGCACAGAAGCTAGAGAATACTTTGGCCCATCTCGGTGTATCAGAAGGTGCACTCAAAACGAAGCGACGGAATTCGGGCGACGCCGAGAAGTTTGGTCTCGCGGACGGCATCGCGAAGGTGTCTGAACGTGCTCTCGATACCTTCCTCACTCTCTGCTTGACCAAGTACGATCGCTCGCGTGTACAACCAGGTCACGCCGTTGGCGCCATCGGTGCCCAATCCATCGGTGAGCCAGGTACGCAGATGACGCTGAAGACCTTCCATTTTGCTGGTGTCGCCGGTATGTCCATCACGCAGGGTGTCCCCCGTATCAAAGAAATCATCAACGCCTCTACCACCATCTCGACCCCCGTCACTACATGCGAGCTCTCCAACAATGTCTCCGAATCCGCCGCCCGCGACGTCAAAGCACGAGTCGAAAAGACCTACCTCCGCGACATCATCAACTACGTCGAGGACGTCTGGCATCCACACGGCGCATACATATCCATGCGCATCGATTGGGACACGGTCAACAAGCTCTTCCTCGACATAACCGATGACCAAATCAAAGCCGCAATCCTCAAACACAAACCTCTCAAATGGTCCAAAGACTACACTAAAATCACCATGACCTCGTCCCTCATCCGCGTCGAAGTTCCCGATCCCGCGCTCACCCGCAGACCAAACGCAAAGCCCACAAAGAATCAGAAAGAGTACTTCGAGCGCGTGCAGCAAGTCAAACAACTGATCCCCGACGTCGTCATCAAAGGCTACCCTGACTGCCAACGCGCCATCATCAAGAAAGACGACAAGAAGAACGCTCAAGGCAAATATGAGTACCAGCTGCTCGTCGAAGGCCGCGGTCTTGCAGCCTGCATGACAACCCCCGGCATTGACCCCTATCACACACACTCAAACCACATCATGGACGTCAACGACGTGCTCGGCATCGAAGCCGCGCGCGCAACCATCGTGCGCGAAATCAGCCTCGTCATGGAGAACATGGACATTGATCCGCGACACATGCAGTTGCTTGCCGATGTCATGACATTCAAGGGCGCGGTGTATGGAATCACCCGTTTCGGGCTACAGAAGACGAGGGACTCGGTGCTGCAGCTCGCTAGTTTTGAGAAGACGCCAGATCATTTGTTTGAGGCGGCGGCGAGGGGCAAGACGGATAAGGTGGAAGGGGTGAGCGAGTGTATTATCATGGGGCAGAGTGTTAGGTTGGGGACAGGCGCTTTTCAAATGGTCAGAAAGATGGCGATTGAGGAGAAGGACTACGAGGCGCAGAAGAGGGCGTGCATGTTTGAGGAGGGGTGGGCTTCGCTGTAGAAGAGAGATGGCATATCACGGCGTTTATGAGAGGAAAATGGTTCTGTATGCATAACGAGGATCATAGCTCAGAGCCTGTAGGCCAGCTTGGTGTATATGAGCATAGTATCGAATGGGAATTACTGGAAAACTTACTCGTTACACTTATTGTCTTCGCGGTATACCCTGATCGAGATATGATGTGACAAGGCCACAGACCTCTATGTCTGTGGCTTCTGCGATCAATGCCGATCAACGAGTCTACAAGGGACATCGTACGGACGGTGGCCTACGACGAGCTCTCTACTGGGTTTGCGCTGGTGAAGGCAGCGCCTCAGCCTGAGGAGGAGGTGGAGGCTGGTCAATAATATCAATGCACCGCTCTACTATATCCACATAGATATGGATAGGGATAATCGAAGACCTTAGATACAGGTGAGAAGATTATGTACCTATATAAGGCGCCCATTCATTGCTTCGATGAAGTGGATTAGTGCCCACCGCCGCAAAATGTGGTTAAGGGGTTCGCTTCGCCGTAGACTCAGTCTGTGTGCCGCTTTCGTGTACTGCGTCATGGTTTCGCGCGGGGTAGATTCGATTCGAACCGCATTGCATTATTCTTGTCACCTGATGCAATGGCAGTGCCTGCTTTTGGCTCAGCAAGACTCATACCTATGGGAGGAGGCTAACCTTGACGATATAAGCGGATCGATGTGTCAAACGAGCGTCTCTATTACTGTCGTATCCTCCCTATACCCTGCCTACGGCCTACCTTCCAGATCTTCCTCCCCTCGTTTTCTGGGCTCTTGTGTTGGTATTCTGGGCATAAAACTCCACTACTCCATGCCATCCGTACTCCAGAAATCATTGCGTCGAAATGGCAAAACGCGCTGAAATTCCTAAACGCCGATAGCTTATGAATGAGTGAATGACCGCCAAGAACAAAGGTTAGTGGAAAGAATCAGATGTTCAGTCGCGTTTCTTGGCGAGAGTCCTTGTAGAAGCCGCGGTCCCGAGGGCGGCCGGAGGTCAATTGAACAATCCAATTCTTTGGTTCCACAGTGGCGGGTTGACGATCGGTAGAAATAAGCGATAGAAACAGTCTTCGGTTTCGAAAGACCTGATCCAGGATTTCGAGCAAATACAAAATGGATTCTGCAAACTCGCACAACTTTTAGGCGGACTTCCGTATCGATCCTCTCCTCTTTACCAGGTGAAGAGCATCAGTCCGGGGTTCAGTACAACCGGCAGCAGGAAATGGTTGACGGTGACGCAAGCCAGAGGCCAAATGGGGGTGAAGAAGTCAATCCGCCAATGGTCCGGGGGGTAAAACGCCAAGGTGACCATCATCGCCGTCAGCGCAAAGGTGAACAGGAACGTGAATTTGAATCTCCTAACCAGCTGGATGCTCTCATTGATGAAGCCGAGATTGACGACTTCCTTAGCCGTCGCGCCCCACGTCATGCTGATGCCAAACATGTGCGCAAAAAGCGCGTAGCTGACATGCAGCGAGACACCTCCGAGGAAGATGACAAGCAGAGGCACCCACTTGACGTTCAGCCAGAGATTCCGGAAGAGGCCGCCGTCATTGGTGCGATAGCGCAGCACGGCAAGCGCGACGTTGCCCATGAAGGTAAAGACAATGATGATTGAGACGTAGACTTTGAACGAATCTATGTAGTAATGGTCCAGTTGGCCGTTGAGCCAGCCGATGAGGAAGTAGTTCATCAATGTCAGGATCCAGGAGGAGCCGATCGCGTAGTACGTGCCGACGTAGGCCATGATGGTGAACTTTGAGGCCAGCGGCATGCCCGATAGCATGAAGCGGCGAAAGATTTTCGTGAAGGGACCGCGAAAGGGCCAGGTCCAGATAGGGTGGAAGATGAGCTCGTTGCATCCGTACGCGTACCTGCATCGGTTAGCTGGGCTTTGTCCTCGTTGGGTCCTGTGAAGTCCACCTACTTTTCCCAACGAGCGAGTTCATCGTACACGGTGAGGGAGACGCCTTCCTTGAAGCCTCTGTTTTGGTAAGCAGCTAGTCGAACTACATACCCCTCAACTTGGAGCCGCAAAGCCATGTCGAAATCTTCGGATACTGTTTCCTCTGACCAATACTTCTCCCTCTTGTCGAGGGGGCAACGGTACGCGATTTCCTGGAGCGCGCTCCACCGCAGAATGGCATTGTGGCCGACGAAAGGGGCGACGTCACCATTGGCGACAGCGAACTCGATTTGGGTGTAGATAAGATTGGTGAAAAACGTGATGCCCTTTTCAAAGAAGCTGTTCGTGACATTCATGACACCTGATGAGAATTGGATGACAGCGACTTCAGGGCACTCCTCCATCTCACTGACCGCAGCTAACAGGCAATCATGAGGAACACGCGTGTCAGAATCGATGAGGAGGATGTAGTCACCGATCCGAATGTTACCATCCGCCCACGTTTCGCCATCCCGCTCACCGAGGACATTTTTGACAGCCTCAGCATATGCGTCGTTCTCGTCCTTTTGCGTCCAATCGTCGGTGCGGTGCAGGTCAGACATGATACACTCAGCTTGGGTGCTGGTCCACAGGGCATAGTTCATGTTGGAGGCCTTCTTGAACTTCCCTCGGCGGTTAAAGAGTCTCTCGCCCTCACTTGGCTTGATGTTGTGTTTTGGACGGGCCACCCATCCGATGTTATGCTCGTCGTAGAAGTCTTGGCGATCTTGCGCGTCCTCGTCGGGTAGAAGCTGCATACCGTCATCGTTTACGAATATGTTCGCCGAGCCGCCTTGCATTTCGTACGTCGCGATGGCAGCCTTAACGGACTGAATGGTGGGCTGAATGACTCCCGACAAGCCTTCTTTGTAGACGGGCATTTGCACGGTGATGTGTGGAAGAGCGTTGTTGACTCCTCGACGTAGGCATTTCGGAGCCACCCCGGAGTAGTACTTGGTGTTCCGCTGTAGATGGGTAGTCTTACTTAGAATTTGAGCCACGTTGCCAACCAGAGCTTGGAAGAAGAACTGGCTGTCACGTTAGCATTGGCTCACTCATTGGTTTAGGCAACGCACCAGGGCAAGCCACATCTGAGGCAATACGGCAAAGATAAAACATATCCTGATCCATTCCCCATCGAGAGTGATCTGGAGAGAAATCTGCCTCCAACCGGCGCCAATAGCTGCAAATACCAAGGCGAGGGTGAATGCCGTCAACACTGGTTGCATTAAAAATATCGGGCGCTTCTCGACTTCTGTTTGGTCCATGCCTTGGTCCACCCAGTCCTTAGGTACGGTCTCCACCGCCTTCTTGTCACCTATCGTAGGATCCACTCCAGTCTGCCCTATCACGGTCTTCAGCAGAGACTCCTGGAGGAACTGGGCTCGTTGGAGAAGCCTCCCAGGTTCATCCTCCCATACGACCATGTAACACTCTGAAGCAACGAATGCGGCGGATTGGTGCCTTTGGCAGTATGGGAGAGCGTCGATAGAGGGGACAACCTGAAGCCTGAGGCCTCTGTCAACCTCGATGAATGGCACATCGGTCTTCGATAGTAGCAAACCAATCAATCGGGTATGTACTGTCATCGCCACCTGAACATGTTAGACAAGAGTAGCAGCACATCTGACAGGCGGACTCACTTGGACATTCATGCGGGAAATGGCTTGGTAGAGCCCAGAATCGCCGTTGATTAACTCAGCTGGAGAACAGACGTAATTACCCTTGCACTTCTTGAGCAAAATGCCCTCTTCCGCAGTGCCAGCGGTCCACATTCTCTCCTCTTGTATCGAATGAAGCCAATTTACCGTGAGCTCAAGCTTGTTGTGGCCTAGAAAGCGTTTCAGTGCAGACCGCCCGCTATCATCGCGGACCGATGTTCCGTTGACGGAACCGGTGTAGTCGGACGCGTCGACAGTGGTTGGATGAGCTGGCCAGTTCGAAATGGATTCGCGAAGTTGGGAGTCCGAGATGCTCCT
This sequence comes from Pseudomonodictys pantanalensis, assembly GCA_019022785.1. NCBI lineage: Eukaryota > Fungi > Ascomycota > Dothideomycetes > Pleosporales > Parabambusicolaceae > Pseudomonodictys > Pseudomonodictys pantanalensis. Next base: position 53,821 of record JAFHBV010000222.1, read on the forward strand.
GCGATGGGGAAGGGGCGTGGACCCGGAGGGCGTAGACGATCCAGCATCATCTCGTCCGCCACCGGCCTCGGTGTCTGTTGTCGCGACGTCGCGACGTCTTCTGAATATTCCCATAATTCCAAGTAATTGAAGAGACTTCGGTCATGGATGCGAACAATGACAAATGTCAATGCGCAGATACCCCCTCGTCAGAAGGTAGCGTAGAGTGCAATTGTCGAAAAGCAGTGGGCTTGAGCTAGAATGCCCGTAGCATTAGTGAATTTATACGTCTTGCTTTCACTGGGTGGAACGCTAGAGAAAACTTTTCGATAAGGCTGGCTGAATAGGAGGCTTATTCTTAACAAGTCCTAGGATGTCTGGAACCGACGGTAATCACGCCATGAGGGGAACATATCAGCAGAAACTTCCATTTCAGCACGGTTGCTGACTGGGGCCCCACGCACGAGAATGGAGGATACGGTGCGAGGTGTGAAGGACCTTTGGGTGAGCACGGTCGGAGTATTGTACACACTCTAGTTACCATCGCTTTTCGTCGGGTCGATTCAGCCACTCTATCGACGAACATCGGCGTAGAGGAGCATCAAAGAAATGGACTCAACATATTAGGGTGGGGAGAAAACGGGCAGGTGGGTGGAGACAGACCTCATGTCTGTGGTTGGCCCCGCTTCTCCTCAGAAGGTACCCACACAAAGCGGCACCTCCTCAAAAAAGCTTTTACCTAGAGTCCAACGATGATAGTTCGAAATGGCAGCCGAATACGTTGCGTAGAGATAATTCTTACGCGAGATAACGTACCGGCCAAGGGCAGGGTGGGCGTGGAAATCGAGGAGTTGGTGCATCCACAAGACCAAGGCGAAATTGCGTAATGGACCGTCAAATCGCGAGTACCGCTCCCAGAATCTCAAGCAGCCGTTGCATGGAGTTGGACGGGGCGCAATGATTTGGTGATGGGCATCGCACAGGCAGATACTGGCAAGGATTAGCAGACATAATCATGAGGTAACTTAGAGGGGAGGCCCGCAGCGGCAAAGCATGGAGATAGTGCAAGGTCTAGGAATAAGGATAGCTGATATTAAATTCTGGTATGAAGAGTCTTCCTGCGGCAGTGATGTGGGGGATATATACGTAAGCGATAGTAAACCGTCATGAGCAAAAATTGCTCCATTCGAAACGCCGGTACCGAGCGAAAACCCTTGCATTGCATCATTCGGCCAACCTGCAAACGTTAGAACTTCGAATCGATTCAAGGCTTGAGCAGATATATACCGATAGCTCACGAGTGTGTCCACACGGTGATTGCTTGTGCTGAAACTCCTCAACTGAACCTTCTCGCCATTCTTAATCTCTTTCGCATCGCTGTCGCCCCATTCCAATGGAACTTCGGAGTCTGCGTCGGCATACACCAGCACGTTGAAGGTGCAATTGCCGTCAAGCATGGGCAGAAATGTCACAGAAGCGGTGATTTGCCGGAAGATGGACTGGATCTCGGCCTGAATTTCAGCTTCCGTCTTGTCATCCGCCGCGTCGTTTCCTCTTCAACCGCAGTCAGTCAATTATTGCAAAGCAACTGTAGATCGCAAATCTCTTACTCAGGCGCGGAGTTCTCCTTGTCCGTAGACTTCTTCGACGATTTTCCCTTTGCGCTCTTGCCAAAAATCTGGACCTGAAAAGAATAAGATGGCGCCGGATCGAAACTTCTCTCAGACTCACGTCGAACTGCCACCTCTCAACATGTTCCCCAGTCTCTTTGCTTGTGATGACTACGACCAGCTTCGAAATCTTACCGCCATACATCCACTCCTTGAGCTGCGACATGATCTTCTTGATGTAGGCCTTGACTTGGTCGTCGGCCGTCACCATCATCGTCAGTCCGTACTTCTTGACACTGCGGAGTAGTAAGCAAGAAGTACTTCTTTACTCATGGGATCACATACGCTGTGAAGTCTTCGGCAGGGTAGACCCCTCGCTGGAATCTGCGTAACATTAGCTTGCTGCAGTCGGCCGGGCGCCTCAGCTTGGTGTACGTACAATATAGTGTTGATAGAATATTCGAACTATTCCAAATCAGCAAGTTTGCAGACATTGACATGCGGTCCTACGTACAAATTCATTGACGATCTTAGAAGAACCTAGAACAGGGTCAGTCTTGTCGTTTCTCTGGCCAGATCATGTACCTTTCAAGGCAAGCTTGTGCACTTTTGACGAGTCCTTGCTTGACGAGGATTTCGACTTTGATGATGACTTTGACTGCGACATGGTGGCGTGAGGTTGTGGGCGGGCAACAGAGCGTCGATGGTGGTGTGTTTACGCTGGTGTTGGCGGGGCAACAGCGTATCTGCGTCTTTGGGAAGGAAAGTTCGACACAACTCTCGAGCAACTATCGCAAGGTGGGAGGCAGACAGACCAAAGCGCAGGCGAAGGAAGCGTGGGTATCTGGGGTATGCGCATGCAGTCGGGAGCGGTGTCAGAGCAGCCGTGGGTCCATCGGAGGCAAGATGCGGACCTTCTCCGACGCATGATTACATAAGATCGCGAATTTAACTTTTCTTCGTCTGAAGACGTCTGGAAACTCCGCCGACGCGACCAGCAATTGTGAAGACATTCGTTTCTCGATCCATGCACACCGGGCATGCGATCATGCGTCCGGACCGCGAGCAGCCTACTGCAGTCCCTGCAGTCCCTGCGGGCGCGCCCCGTACGCCGCAATGGCTTCCGCAGCGTGATCCCCGCCCTTGAACGCGTGCCCTGGCTTGCTAGGAGCTATGCCCAAGCCTTCAGACCGCAGTCCGACCTCGAAAAGCGTATCACCGAGATCCCCATCGAGCGATACCGAAACTTCTGCATTGTCGCACACGTGGACCATGGAAAAAGCACGCTTTCGGATCGCCTACTCGAGCTCACCGGCACCATAGAGCCGGGAAGCAACAAGCAGGTCCTGGACAAGCTCGATGTGGAGCGAGAGAGAGGCATTACGGTCAAGGCACAGACATGCACCATGATCTACAATCACAAAGGAGACGACTATCTCCTGCATCTTGTCGACACCCCCGGCCACGTTGACTTTCGTGCCGAGGTGTCGAGAAGCTATGCCAGCTGCGGCGGAGGTATGTCTGGCAATTTGCATGCACAGGTCTGCTTCACTAACAGCTCTAGCGCTCCTCCTCGTCGATGCCAGCCAGGGCGTGCAGGCCCAGACGGTTGCCAATTTCTACCTAGCCTTCTCCCAAGGCCTCACCCTCGTTCCTGTCTTGAACAAGGTGGATCTGCCTCACGCCGACCCCCCGCGCGTCCTCGAACAGATGCAGGATACCTTCGAGCTGGATCCGGATGCCGCAGTGCTGGTCTCGGCCAAGACCGGCAAGAATGTCGAAGCCCTCCTGCCAACCGTCGTCGAACAAATTCCGGCGCCTGTCGGTAACCTCGACGCGCCGTTGCGAATGCTCCTCGTCGATTCTTGGTACGATGTGTACAAAGGCGTCATCCTCTTGGTGCGCGTATTTGACGGGCAAGTCAGGCCAGGAGATACCCTTCGTTCCTTTGCCACAGGGTTGAAGTACATTGTGGGTGAAGTGGGCATAATGTACCCAGACCAGACACCACAGACGGTTCTAAAGGCGGGCCAGGTCGGCTACATACACTTCAATCCGGGAATGAAGCGGTCACAGGAAGCCAAAGTCGGGGACACGTACACCACAGTTGGCTCGGAAAAGCTGGTGGAGCCGTTGCCTGGGTTTGAAGAGCCCAAGAGCATGGTATTCGTCGCAGCTTTTCCAACCGACCAGGACAACCACGAGCATCTCGAAGACAGCATCAATCAGATCATTTTGAATGACCGCAGTGTCACTCTACAGAAGGAGTCGTCAGATGCCCTCGGCGCGGGTTGGAGGTTGGGCTTCCTGGGGACACTGCACTGTTCAGTCTTTGAAGATCGTCTGCGGCAGGAACACGGCGCCAACATCATCATCACACCCCCATCAGTACCCTTCAAAGTCATGTGGCGCGACGGCACCGAGACAATTATCACGAATCCCAATGAGTTTCCAGATCAAGACCAAGCACACTTTAAGGTTCAGGAGGTGCACGAGCCATACGTCAGCGCTACCATCACCCTGCCGGACGAGTACTTGGGCGACGTGATCAAGCTATGTGAATCGAACAGAGGAGAGCAAAAGGAGCTGACTTTCTTCACTGCTACTCAAGTCATTTTGAAGTACGACCTGCCTTTATCCCACCTGGTAGACGACTTCTTCGGCAAGCTGAAGGGCACCACTAAGGGTTACGCCTCACTTGATTATGAAGACGCTGGATATCGAAGATCACAAATCGTGAAGTTGAATCTACTAGTCAACGGCGCGCCCGTCGACGCAGTGTCCCGCGTGCTGCACACTAGTCAGGTTGACAAAGTGGGTCGCTCTTGGGTCGAGAAGTTTAAGGAACATGTCGATAGGCAGATGTTCGAGGTTATCATCCAGGCGGCTGTTGGACGGCGGATCATCGCCCGTGCCACTATTAAGCCGTTCAGGAAGGACGTCTTGGCGAAACTCCACGCCAGTGACTTGAGCCGAAGGAGGAAGCTTCTGGAGAAGCAGAAAGAGGGAAGGAAGAAGCTGAGGGCTGTGGGATCAGTCGTGATCGAACAAGAGGCCTTTCAGAAATTCCTTGCGAAGTAGCGACGCCGATACTCTACTCAACCAAAAAAAAAAAAAAAAAAAAAACAAAAAAACACCGTTAGAAAAACAATAAAACAATAAAGATATACACAAAGAACAATGACAACAAATAAAAA